>JAUZST010062298.1:0-23001 GCA_034779995.1 Parotocinclus haroldoi | reverse complement strand
CACACACACACACACACACACACACACACACACACACACACACACACACACACACACACACACACACACACATCTCATCAATGAGACCTCTGTTTTGAATCAAGAAAGGAGATGAGGGTCATGCGCTTGTTTATCCCTAGCCATGTTATTGAGAATGGCTGCAGCAGATGTCTTAAGATCCTAAACCACTCATCAACATGCCATACTGGTATAACTTGACATTACCTGTAGCTGGATCAGACTGCTAAAGATGTCTGGAGAGTAATGTGTGATCCTTACTGACTCATAATGATACAACTGAATTATTAGCAGGCAGCACTGTGGCTCGTTGGGTAGCACCACTGCCTCACAGCAAGCAGGTCCTGGGTTTAATCTCAGGATGGAGCGGCCTGCGTCCTTTCTGTATGGAGTCTGCATGTCCTCCCCATGTCTGCAAGGGTTTACCCTGGGTACTCCGGTTTCCTCCCACAGTCCAAAAACATGTGTGTTAGGTTAATTTGGTTGTCTCTAAAGTGGCCTTTAGTGTGTGACTGTGTGCGTGCCCTACGATGGATTGGCGCCCTTTCTAGGCTTGTTCCTGCCATTGAGCCCAGCATTGGCGAAGCCATCCACTCACAGTTGTTTAAAGTGTATCATTCAAAATCAGTTGTAAGTCACTCTGAACATGTCAGATGTAAATGTAACAATGCATGTTCAGGATTGGCCGAGACTGTGGTGGCAAAGCGGTCAAGGTACACAGGAAGAGTCCCACCTCTGCCATGTTACCACTGTTGGGCCCTAACTCGCAAATGCTTAAGGGTGAGGGTCCGTTACACCAGCCAAGCTCTGAAATTTTTTGTCCGTTCACTGCTTAATATGCTGCAGTTACATCTCATTCCCACGGTCATTGTGTCTAAATCAGACAGCATAGTGTTGTGAGGGGTGATGTGTAAACAGAGATGAACAGTTCAGCTTGACCCAACTTTTGCCTGTACAATCATTCTAAACACAAATACAACTGCTGCTTTCATTGAGGCAAATCACAAACATTGTCGCATCAGGTTCAGGTAGGACGGTTTGGTAAGCCAGAGATTTTCACGTAGACACACTTGCAATAGAAGCGTATAATCTATTTTCTTTTTATCATGAGCTCAGGCCAACCCAGAGCGGTTTCTGTAGCACTGAAGTACAGAGCTCTGTGGAAAGCGTAAGCCAAACTGGGAGGTTTCTATATGATATTTTTAAATCCTGCTGACATGGTGAAAGCTGCATTGGGTTGGCATGGTTGTTGTAGTATGTTTACAACATTTAGCAGACGCCCTTATCCAGAGTGACTTACAGCTGGTACAATTCAAATAACTTGCTCGAGAGGCCTGCAGTGGTGGTCCTGGGAATTGAGTCCTTAGTCCTGTCAATCATTACCACTGAGCCATTACTAGTTGATGTAAATTTCTGATTTAGTCACTAACAGAGCAGAATCCAACTAGTCTAATATGACTCTGTAAACTGAACAGTAGAAGAAGCTAGTTTAAACACACTGCTCACAAAAGTTAGGGGATATCCCATAATTAAATATCCCCTCATTTTTGTGAGTCACGTGACATGTAAGTGCGACTCAAGTGGAATTGGTTGTTACAGATTTAGAGCCTCCCATTTTTTAACATAATGTTCTTTTCAAATATTAAAGTAACACTGAATCAGATAACGGAATCTTCTGTATTGCTTGCATGGTGCTGTATCACTGTAACAGTAGAGAGCTAGCTAGCTATGTGAATGGGGCTCTCATCCAAAATATCATTTATGTTGCTCTTGTCAAAAATGAAAAGGTAACTATGGCAAAATCTGGCTATAAATACTTACATTATCATTCTGTCTAGTTTAACTGATAGAACACTAAAGCAACACCATTTGGCATTTGGTGGATTGAACAGGACTTGACTCGAGACTTGCCTGTTTTGACCGGGATTTGAATCTAGATTCACTTATTTGGGAATGGATCATGACTCAGGATATGTCTGTCTTAACTTGGGACTAGTGTGTCAAGACTTGAGACGTACTTGTTACATGCACAGTAGTGACTTGTTCCCACATCTATTAAATGGACAATGGGGATCTAAGTGGAGGAGGATTCATACTGTAGCAGGACTATGAACTAAATATACTGTAGCTCTAAGCTTTGCAACAACTACTGTACTGCCACAGTCATCTGACCTAAACGTCCTCTGGCATTTACTGGGGCACTTCAAGACAGAGAAAACCAAGCATTCAGGAACATCACACGAATCGCTTTAAAATATTTTGAAATTGTGCTGGGAAAAAAACATTTGTTCATGCCAAGCTCTACTGTCATTAATGGGGGACATACCAAACACCAATAAACTCTGAACTGTATCAAAAGATTGATCAAAGTTTTAAAATATCTCTAAAATACTTATGCATGCATAATTTGCAATAAAAACGCTTTAGTTAATTCGGGGAAATTATAAAACAGAAGAATTCCACTAATAGTCTCAGGCTTTTGGGCCCAGCTGGACATAAGTAGATGGATCGAAGTGGTGATATTTGTATGGTATTCTAATCAGATTGTAGGCAATCATTCATATGGCCTGTCTTAGGTTTACAGTGAAAGCTGAAACCAGATCCAAAGACCTCATCTGTGATTTGGCCAGCCAGTAGTCTGCATATTATGTTTACACAGAGTAAACATAATAAAACCTATGTAATCGGACGTAATATCTGTTTAAACAACGCTGTCAATGATATGAGACGGCAATAAGAGCTGTGTAAACGTACAGCGCTTTGAGGGAGGATGTGCAGATTTGGTGTGAAACCTCAGCCAAAAACACGTGGCACTGGACGATCTGCGGGTATAGGTGAACTAACAGATCCTATATAATGTCTGTCTACTGAAAAGGTGCTCATTAAAAGAAGGCAATAGTTTAATAAGTAGCCCCCCGTTTGTAATCCCCAAAATAAGGACCCCAGTGACAATGTGCTTAGTTTAGTGTTTAACTGTAAGACACAACGCCGTGTAGATCTACTGAGCTCACCTGGTATAAAAGCGTAGCAGAAGATGATCAGCAGGCACAGGGTAGATGTTCCTCTCTCCTTCATGGCTGTCTTGTAATCGAAATAAAATCCAGAAGTGCATAAACCGAAACTCAGATTCCTGCTGCTACAAAACCTCTTATTCAATGAACTTCATAAACTGGTCAGCTTCAGAGCGACCTTAAAGCGAAAAAGAAACGAATCGGAATAAAGTCACCACTTCTGCTTCTACAAATAGCAACGATCAAACTGTCTCCATGGCAGGACTTTCACTGACTGCTTTACGCTTTCGCCAGGAGATCAGCTAGTTTCTCTCCCGCACGCTCACTGGAACCACAGAGGAACAGCTCTACCGATACAGAGCCGGAGCATCGTGTAGGGGCGTGGCTAATAAGTTATGACACGCCCACTTGAATCTAAACTGTACTAGGTGAGTCAAAAGTCACAAGACACTCTTTTTATTTCGGTAGCGACAGGGAAAATAATATATCTGAATACCCTACCAATGGGCGAGAGGGTCTGTCTTTTAGGCTATGTTTGTAACATGGTCGCCATCTTAAAAACCACCATACTGGATCAAGTTTTTCCAATGAGATGGAAGATCAGAATTGTCTCAATTTTTTTATGATAGCTCTTGTGGTTCAAAGTTATCAACACAGAAAGTTCAAAACTGTTGTTGTTCAGTAGAGGCAACTGAGGATGGCATTGAAGATTCTGATGTCTGGGGGAATACATCTGCTGTATCATAGCTAACAACCAGCACCCAGAAAGGCTATCAATGTCCCACAGCACTGTTGTATTCCTCATAGCCAACTTTCGAGAAACAGAGACTGTTGTTGACAAGTAGTTGTCGTCTGAAGACTGCTACCAATGAAGAGACCTTAACCATGGTTTTGAGGATTTGCAAAAAGTTCATGAAGCGGCATGTGACGTGTCACAGTAGATTGTGGTGTCAAACAGTCATCCCTTATATGGATTCTTCTTCATAGCACTAAGTGGCATCTCTTCAAGATCCAGCTACAGCAGAAACTGTCAGAGGATGACCCTGATATACGTGTCGAGTTCTACACCTGGGCATTTGGCCAACGTAAATAGGATCCCGCATTCGCACAGGGCATTCTGTCTAGTGACGAGGCCGATTTTTACGTCAGTGGTGAGGTCAACCTCCAGAACGTGAGGTACTGGATGGCAGACACCAAAGTGATATGACAATGTGAAGGTATGGGATATGGGGCACCTGTGTAATCAGATCCATTTTCATTGAACGGACCATAAATGTTTAGTGTTACCTGAAACAGTGTTCACATGCATTCTGAGCAAAGATGGCAGTTTTCCGTCTTATTTAAAACAGGATGGGGCTCCACCACATGACGGAGCAGGTGTTAATGAGTGGCTGGATATTAAATTATCTGTTCATTTTATTAGACCTGTGGAAGGGCTGGCCAGATTACCCTACCTCACACAGCTAAACGTTTATCTTTAGAGTCATCTCAAAGAAATTGTGAATGCTGAGAAAATCTGCAACAAACACCACCTTCAGCAACAAATCGTGGAGGCTTGTGACAGCATTTCTCCAGACATTCTCATGCGGGTTCTCATGGATCTTGCACTTTCAACTCTGTATTCAGTACCAGGGACAGCAGTAGTTGTTGCAACTTTGTGCTAACTCTTGAACCACAAAAGGTAATGCAAATCTGATTGCAACAAACTGATTTCTAAAATAATTCTGGTATTTGATATGCTATGACCATCTTCCCATTGGAAAAACTTTGACCTTGATCCAATATGGTGACTTTTACAATGGCAGTCATGTTTCGGACAGAGTCTAAAAGGTAGGCCCCCTCACCCATTACTTCCTGGTGTATTCAGATCATTTTCCCTTATGTTTCTGAAATAAAAGGATGCCCGGTGACTTTTGACTCACCATGTGGGCCTCCACCCATAGGTAGTACCAGGTTGGACCCTCTTTTGCTTTCAGAACAGTCTTTGTTCTTTGTGATATAAATTCAACAAGGTACTGGAAACATTCCTCAGAGGTTTGGTCCATCTAGACATGATAGCATTACATAGCTGCTACACATTTGTCAGCTGCACATACATGATAAAATCTCCAGTGGATTGAGTTTTGGTGACTGTGAAGGTTATTTGAATGCAGTGTTATGTTCAAGAACATAAGAACATTAGAACTTTGTGATCAGCATTGACCCTACCATCTGAATGTTGAACCAAAACTCATGAGACCAGGACCATCAAGCCAGGGTTTTCAGTCCTTCTAACTATAGCCTCAGTTGCCTTGTCGTAGCCTATCACCTTAAAGGTTTGATGTGTGGTGCAATTAGAGATGCTCTTCTGCATAGCTAGATTGTAATGAGTGTTTATTTTAGTTACCATTTTAGTTGCTTTTTTATCACCTTGAACTAATCTGGTCATTTTGTTCTGCACTCTGTCATTTTTGAGTTTTTACCCTGATGACCACCACTCTGAATGGTTTCGTTTTCTGACCATTCTCTGTAAACCTATGGCTATATGTTTCAGTCTCTGAAATACTCAGACCAGCCCGTCTCGCACCAACTACTATGCCATGTTCAGTCACATAAATCATCTTTCTTAATCGATCTGATTCTCAATTTAAACTTTATCAAGTCGTCTGGACCATGACTCATGCATAAATGCATTGACCTGCTGCCCTGTACTTGATTGATTGGATTAGATATTGTGTTATTGAGCAGTTAAACAGGTGTACCTAAGAAAATGGCCAGTGAGTGTAATATAGACAATTACATTTATATATTGCATTACTATTTTGTGGGACTGTGGTGACTTAGTGGTTAAGGTACTGGACAATGGACCAGAAGGTTCAGGGTTTAAATCCCACCTCTGCCACAGTTGGGTCCCTAAGCAAGGCCTTTAACCCACAATTGCTTGGATTGTAAGACTGTATGAATTGCCAGTAAGTAAGTAAGTCTGGATAAGGGTGTCTGCTAAGCGACGTAAATGTAAACCTTTATCTCAGTGAGATGCCAGTTGATGATTACTAGTCTGGTACAGTTTTGTGCTGCAGAACTTTTATCTCATTTGATTGATGGCAGTATAACATATCACTTCATTTTAAAGAGCAAACAATCTTGTTTTACCACTGCTTATCCTGGTCAGTGTCAAGGAAGGATAAGGACCCTAATACAGAATTAACTGGGCGCAGAATGGAGGTCTGTGTTGTAGCACTAGGTGATGATCCCCAACCAGACTTTCTTCCTCAAATTGTGTCTGCATTTGATGCTTGTTCTAGCCGGAGTGCACTGCAGGGTAGGTGCACAAAAAGTAGATGAGCTGCCGATGAAAGGTGTAAACGCACACAAAAACACAAACAGCCAATCTATTGTTCAGTTAATGTGTTGTCTCCATTAACATTAACTCAATTAATAAATAAATTTATGGGTTATTCTGATTATAAAAATGCAGATGATTATTAGCATGAAAAAAAATTCTAAAATTGTGTCTCCGTTGGAAGTACCAGCTCCAGGATCACTCTCTTCCTGTACTATGCCTCCAGTACTCAAACTTGAACGTATTAGACCACCTAAGTACCCTGAACTTAATACACTGCTCAAGATAAATTGGGGATATTTAATTATGGGATATCTTATTTGGAAATATCCCCTAATCTGGGTGAGTTCATCTTTCTATTTGTACTTTTATCATTATAAATGGCTATGTTTTATATATTTGTATTGCTTTTACTTGAATCGCCTTGTACATGAAATGCGCTTCATAAATTAACTTGCCTTGTCTTGATAAAATAAATATTCAGTCTTTTCTCAAACATTACTGCTACAAAATAATGTTCTACCAGTTATAAAGGAACATGTAAACAAACCCTACACCAAAACAATTATGCTGGTAAAAGTATGGTCACATTTATGATTGATTCACTAGCATTTTTGTAAGGTTTAATTGATATTAAATTGTGTAGAAACACTCATATTTTTGTCAAGTTTGTTCACTGCAGATGTTGTGTTAAATAAGTTTCAGTTTCAATGAAATCATAAACAGAAATTTAACCAAGGGTGCCTAAACTTTTGTATAACAGGACTGCATAAGAAAATAATAATTGGGGTCTAGACACTGGACTATGGACAAGTAGGTCAATCTTTTGGGGTCCTAAGCAAAACAACCAGCTGTTTGGATTTAAAGCAATATCACTTGTAAGTTGTGCTAGTTGTATACATCTGCTACATGAATAAAACTAAAAATGAAACCAAAATTTATATACAGTGGTGGATTAGAAGTTAAGATACTAGACTGTTAACCAAAAAGGCCAGGGTTCAAACACACTGCTCACAGAAATTAGAGGATATTTACTTATGGGAAATTTCAATTTGAATTTGAAGTATCAGTATCCCCTAATTTTGTGAGCAGTATACCAGCTCTGCCAAGCATCAGTTCCACTTAACATACATAAAAGCCCTTCAGAAATAATAACTACAATTAAACACTGTACTCCATAATACCCTTTACTCTAGTGATCAGGACCCCAGCAGGGGCCCCACAGATCAGGTATTATTTGGGTGGTGGCTCATTCTCAGCACTACAGTGACACTGATGGTTTGTTAGTGTGTGTTGTGCTGGTATTATTGGATCGGAAACAGCAATGTTGCTGTGGTATGTAAGCAGGGTTTCTTTACTGTGCACTCTATTAGGCACCTCAACCATATCGCGCCACCTTGTGGATCCAAGCTCATCTATTGTTGCACAGTGTGTTTTAGTCATCCTCTAAACCTTCATCGGTGCTCACTGGATGCTGCCTACAAGATACCGGTGGCTTGAATTTTTTGTAAACCAGTGACACAGGTCTTGAAACCGCCATCACCACTACTCTACTCTGATCATACCACCACCACATCAGTGTCACTGATACTGCTGTACTGAAAGTCATCAGTCACCCAAATATACTGCTTACATAAATGAGGGGATATTTCATAATTAAATATCCCATAATTATACAGCATCCAGTTTTTGTGAGCAGTGCAGTGCCTTCTGAGGGGCCGAACTATACAGAATAGAATAAGGAAACTAACAAGTTTTTAACTTTAATCTACTAAGTACTTCTGAATGGTAAGTGGAACCGATAACATCGTCAGTGTTTGTAGAAACAAAGAGGCGTACAGCACCTAACAAAATGATCGGTTTAATTGAGTGTAAATGTCAGACTACATCAAGGGCGACTCACATGCAGTGTTTCTAAAATACCGCATGGGAACGCCATTACACTGCATGTTGAGTAACGTCCTGCTATTCAATAAAACTCACATTCCCAGAGTGCACCATTAGAAATCGTGACGTCGTCTGCATTCATTTGAAACATTATACCTAGTCAATCCCTAGACATAAACCTGGTCCTTGCCTTTACGTGACTGCGTTTAATAAACCTATTTTGAGCAGTCAGACAGTGAGTGGATTCAATAAAGCGGTTAAATCGCGAATACATGTCTGGATTCTAAATGTTCTAGAATCTTACCTGTAGTGCACTACATAGGGTACATGCACCGTTCTATTATTTGGACGTACTGTAGCCTTGTTGTAGGGAGGATAAAGAGGTTTAGGATATGGCCGATAAGAGCGCTCAGTGAGAGATGGGAGGAGGCAGACGGGTTTAACCCGCTTCTAGTCAGGCACGCTGCGCTGATACAGTCGACTCTTTTATTTCTGTTTAAATTGCACATGTTTTTGTTGACATTAAGGCGAAATCTTAAAAACGGACTTATGATGTGGAAAGCTGATATGTTTTTATGCAGAGACGCGGTCCGGACTTAACGCTTTTGAAGCAGAATAGCAAAATCATGGTCGTTTCCAGCTAACCCATGCTAGCTTGTTATTAGCTAGCCGGGACGCATCCAGACACAGTTCTGTTTTCGGATGTCAAGTCCTGGTTTTAAAGGACGATAATACAGAGTGAGTAGAACAGATCTGAAGGGCTGTTTTGGCAGGGTTTTCTGGTGTAGAGCTGTGCCGTACGTCTGTCATGTTCGCTCCCTCTGGGTCCATACTGACAGAGAGCATGGAGACCCCGTTCAGGACAGCAGCGAGCTCCGCCGACTTCACCGTGGAGAACGTGGAGAAGGTGAGTAAGGCAAAACCCATTCATACTTCTCATTAGTTACATACACACTAAAAACAGCATGCATTCCGTAAGGGGATGGTGATCATACCTAAAATGTTCAGGTTATTTGATAGATGCTGCTGGTGAACGAAACAGAATGCAAACATGACCTTTTTTGTAGATCAGCGTCTCCTTTACTAATCATCTGAACTGAGATTTTGCCCTTCAGATTGGCTCTTGCTCACCACATAGAAGTTAACAGGAACGGTTTCTGCCGAAGTCATAGTTTAATAAAAAAAAACGAGTGCTTTTTACAATATATGTTGTCACACAAGACTTTACTGATCACTTGCAAAACCACGAGAGAAGCAGAAACACAAAAGCAGTACAGAAAGGCAGACACCGGCAGCAGATTAAATGAGTAGTACTAATGGTAGCTATTGGTTGAATGCATTATTTTGTGTTTCCATTAATCAGAATATTTTCTTTCTGCAAATGATGAAGAGTTGTCAGTCAGTCATGTATCAGTAATGATCAGTGTGGTTTGGGGTGGCACAGTGGGTACCTGAAGCTTCAGGGTTCAAATTCCACCTCTGTCAAGCTGCACCTGTTGTTTTCTTTTGCAAGGTCCTTTAGCCACAGTTGTACCAGTTGTCAGTTGCTCTGGATAAGAACATCAGCTAATTAAACGTAAATGTGGTTGTATCAGTTATGCAAACATACAGATATGTAGGGAATACAACCTACTTGGTCATCCAGCAAGAATTTACTGAGAAGGCACGTATATTTCTGTTGCGAATCTCCCCCAATATACATAAGCAATCAGAAAAGGGATTGAGATACAGGTAAATGTATGCCAGAGATTGTACGATCATCTCAACAGCAGATTTTTTTTTGTACGTTAGACCATAACTGGCCATAATCATGCTCCACTTTCCCTTTGCTCTCCATGCATCATTTGAAATAAAAAAACAAACATATTTAGGTCTGAAGCAGGGGTGAGAGTAATATTCTTTGTTTTTGCATAAACAAGATCTAAACTTTCAAGAGTACTTATTTAAGCCAATGAAATAAATATATAACTTTGAAAATGATCCAATAACCCATGTGGCCTGATCAGTCTAACAGCAGTTAAAAATTATGCAGTAAATCATCAGCAGGGCTATGGTTATTTTGTGCGCACCACACACACACACACACACACACACACTTATTACAGAGGTTTTCTATATCTGCAAGGCATATCAGCGGATCAAATACTTAGACCAGATATCTTTTGATTTCAAGTATTGTACCCATGTTTGGGTGCTGGAGTGACCGACCTGATGTTTAATCGCTGTACATGGAGCAGAAAGCCAAGTTATGCAAAACAAGTGGAACGTGGGTATGATTTAGGAGATGCTGAGGCATATGCTGTTTGTATGATTTGGGGCATTTATTAAAAATTATCATTGATCAAGTCTCCTTATGACTGCTTTAGTGGTTTCATAGTTAAGCTAAGCAGAAGGCAGATTCCCCCTTTCATTTTGAAATGTACTTCTCACAAAAATGAGTGGATATTTTAAAATGAATATGAAGCAATCAAAAAGAAGCGTTTAATTTTTTTTTCATTAAACAAGGTCAACACAAAATCAAATGGGGGGGGGGGAGTAGAAGAAAGTTGTTTGATTATGCAAATGAGATAAAACTCAATTAGGCCTACTGTGATTGAGTAGCAATTAATTTTTTTTATATATATTCATGGGAGTGAACAGAAGCATGTCAAACTGGATGGATGTGCCCCACATTGACTGTTCAGTAGGGTGTATGGGCACCCAAAACTACCAAAACACAGATTTTCCAGCAGTTCTTGTGGGATCCTTTTTGGATTCTTTCTTTTACAAATTTATTAAAAAGGAAAAACTGAAATATCACATGGTTATAAGTATTCAGACCCTTTGCTCAGTATTTAGTAGAAGCACCATTTTGAGCTAGTACAGCCATGAGTCTTGATGGGAATGATTCTTCCTTGCAGATCCTCTGCAGTTCCATGAGTTTGGATGGTGAATGTTGGTAGACAGTCGTTTTCACGTCTCTCCAGAGATGCTCAATTGGGTTTTGGTCAGGGCTCTGGTTGGGCCAGTCAAGAATGGTCACAAAGTTGTTCCAAAACCACTCCTTTGTTATTTTAGCTACTTTGCGTAGTGTCATTGTCTTGCTGAAAGTCGAACCTTCGGCCCAGTCTGAAGTCTTGGGAACTCTGGTCCTGAGAACTCTGGGAGTTTTTTTTTTTCCTGGATATGTCTGTACTTGGCCACATTCATCTTTCCTTCAATTGCAACCAGTCATCATGTCCCTGCAGCTGAAAAACACCCCCATGGTTTTCTCCACACATACCACTTAGAATTAACGCCAAAAAGTTCAGTCTTCATCTCATCTGACCAGAGAATCTTATTTCTCATAGTCTGGGAAGTCTTGAGTGCTACAGAATATTTTTGGTTACCATGGCCAGATCTGTATCTTGCCACAATTCTCTGAGCTCCTTAGGCAGTTCCTTCGACCTCATGATTCTCATTTACATTGACATGCACTGTGAGCTGTGAGGTGTTATATAGACAGGTGAGTATCTTTCCTAACCAATACCAATCAGTTCAGTCAAACACAGCTGGACTCCAATGAAGGAGTAGAACCATCTCAAGAAGGATAAGAAGATATGGAGAGCTTGTGAGTTAAATATGAGTGTCACAGCAAAGGGTCTGAATACGTATGACCATGTGATATTTCAGCTTTTCTTTTTTAATAAATTTACAAAAATATCTACGTCTGTTTTGTCTGTCAAGATGGGATGCTGAGTGTACATGAATGACAAATGAACTTTTTGTTTTTAGCAATTGGCTGCAATTAAACAATTTACAGGGGTCTGAATACTTTCCATACCAAGTGTGTGTGTGTTTGTGTGTTTGTATGTGTGTAGAAGATTATTAGCTTTAATACCAGCAAACTGTTTGAAAGATGTACCAGAAAGCTTGTTGCCTACTATTACAAATGTAACCACCTGGGTCCGGTTGCTCAAAGCACCTTAAGATTCCTTAAGTATGACAATTGAGGAACGAACTTATGTTTGTTGCAAAGATTACCTTAGCTAAGGATTTGTGTTAAGGGATTTACGTCAGTTTTACAAGCATAAAAGTCTCCCGCTTCCATGGAAAACATTTGTTTACGTGCACCAGTGCCTGTTGAGGCTTATCACATCCTATATTAGCAGATCATTTCACAACGCTAAAAAAAGAAAGACAAAAAATCACAGAAGACAAACTGGCCTGAGGACAAAAAAACATTTCTTCTAGAGGAATATAAATAAAAAGCTAAAAATCGAACTTGATGAGAAAGAGAGGAGGGGGGTGTAGAAGAAAAGCGTTGTTGTGCTTCTCAAATCTGTACTACAGGCAATGTAGCTATAAAGCAGTCTGCTTCATTAAAAGTGGTTCCAATTGCATTTAAATATGATGTCTCCCGGATTCCTGTATTATATTTCTCTGGTTACCTTTTCGCCTCCTGAACAAACCCACAGGCCAATAGATGATAAGATTACTACGTGTGCAAAAGTGAAGTTTTTCCATTAATTGTAATGCATCAGGAATCACACAGCTACGGAAAGTAGAGTGATCCAACTCTAGACTCTAGATAAATTACCGAGTGACTTCTGGTCAAATCTCTCATTTAAAATGAGCTGCTCATAATTCCGCTGGGTTCTCCCGGTCATGAAACACACTTTACTCTAGAGGTACATTAAGTTCTCCTTAATTTGCTTGCTAAGGTGTTTTGGTAACTGTGTAATTGGGTTCATTAAGGGAAAAGATCAACTTAAAGAAAAAACCTTAATTGAGCATTTTACGGAAATGCTCAAGGGACATTTAGGGTGTTTTGTGCAATGGACCTTATTTTAAGGAAGCCTTAACAGTTTTTTTAAAGTAAATATTAATTGAAGGCGCTTGGTGCAACCAGGCCCTGGAATTTGCTTGGTGCAGCTGAAATGGAAACTGGAATCTATTGACAAACATCACAAGGTTTTAACAGCAAACCCTCAAGATCATGATGATGTTGATGATGATGATAGTGATGATGATAGTGATGATGACAGTGATGATGACAGTGATGTTGGTTATATATTCATTGACAAAAAACATGGGCCAGATAAAAATGATAATCCAGCTAAGGGGTCGTAAGATCCAACTGGAGGTACAGAATGCAGTTTGGGAATCAGTGCCAGACCTGGTGTAAATTCACCGCGTTTCACTCAGTCTGCAGAGTCTTTTCTATTGTACATTCACTCCGACCCATCTTCTGCCTCCGATCTCCACTGGAATTTATTTAAACTATAATAATTCATACAAACCACAACTTCTTATAGAACAAAAAAACAAAGTGAAAAATCTTCTCTACAGGAGAACCTACTCCACGCTGAAGCTGTGAGACCTCACTGATTCAGTAATTCCCTTACTCATCTCTCTGAATTTCCGTTTGTCTTTCCCTGCCTCCTTTCCAATGTCACAATGACTTTCGTATCTGCGTGGCTTTGTTCAAACATTTGTATTCTGTATTGTTTGCAGAGAAGTGAAAGCCAGGCATTGAGACTGCTAGTACAGGGTCATACACAGTACTGTTCAGACATGTCTTTCCGGTGTGCTGTCAGTTGTTGCCGAAGTAGTTGTGATTATTGTTTTTCAGCAGTAATTAAGGATTGTGGCAGTTTTGTTAAGTACCTGTCTTATGTTTGTTTTTACTGTCAGTCACTTTGGGAGAATATCCATGTCTATTTTAACTTCAATATTTGCATTTCACTGAAAAGTCAGCAAGTATACGTGCATGATGAAAAAACAACTACGAAGGCTAAAATATTGTTGAGGATGCTTCAGGCAAGGAGCATGTCTGTGACACTTAACCACTGCAGCAGAATACAGAAATAGATTGATTCTAGTACGCAATTTCAGAACTGGTGAAGTGCTCCTGCTTTTAAATTGGAACTGCATCACCTGCGCACAGAACTGGGTAATTATTCAGTACTGAGTTCTGAGTGTCACTTTATTAGGTATTCCTGTTCAACTGCATGTTAACAGAACTATCCAATCAGCAGCTCGGGGCATTTAAGTTTGTAGACAGTTTAAAATATTCAGTAAATAAGCATAAACAGTTCATTGGGGGCATGCCTCCTTTTACTGTTTTGCAGCAATATGCCATCTTTCATAAGACTAAATTTCCTGGTTGTAATAGTCAAACCTGTTCACAAGTAAACAAAGTCTGTAAACTCGTCAATGTTTTTGTCGTCACACCGACAGTGCAACTGAAATTTAGACCTGTTAAATGATTGACTGCCTGCGTGTCTCTTATATAGCACTTTTCACTACCAAGGGATATGATGGGCATTTTTGAACCAGGGCGAGTGCCCTTTTGGTGTTTGTTTATAAAGCTGAACTTGTGGCATATTCTGACATAGAACTGGCATATTCATGGTTTCTTAGCAGCTTGTATTTAAATCATTAAAGGGAAACAAACGAAAATGTTCTTATTGCTGTTGATGACGTGCCTATCGCGATACATATTTTTGTTTTATCGCTCTGAAATTTTAGCGGAAACAACAAATGTATCAATGTTGTCTGGTGATGATGTAATGGCCGATATTTTTCTGGCACACTTCAGGCCTCTTGTTAGCAATTTAGCATCATAACATCATAGCTGACAACAGTGTTCCATTGTCTCATGGCTACTTCCAGCAGGATAACGCACCATGTCACAAAGCCTAAATAATCTCAAACTGATTTCTTGAATGTGACAATAAGTTCACTTAACTCAAATGACCTCTGCACTCACCAGATCTCAATCCAGTAGAGCATCATGGGCTACATTCACATTACCAGGCTGAAGTGATTCAATTCCGATTTTCTGCAGATCTGATTATGTTCAGTGCTGTGTGGACGTGTCACATCCAGTCTTTTCATATCAGATTTGAGTCACTTTCATATGATGTCCTAAATCGGCTATGCATCCGATGGACATGCGACTTGAATAAGAACAGTCAGATTGGATTTCGAATGTCTTTTTGCCCGTGCGTATGCACAAGCTGGAAGGAACTGACCAAAATAGAGTTAATATAAAATAAATGGCAAACCGCAGCTACAACGAGCAACATGGCTACAATGCCAAAGACAAATAAAGAATCTCAAAGCTACATATAAGGAGGCAAAAGACTCTAATCAGCGTAGTGGTTGGCTGGTCTTCTTTCACCATCTCGACCTTAGCATGTTGTTCATCAGGCGAGATGTTTTCTGTTCCACATCCATGTATACGACGTGCATATACGCATCAATGTGCGCATGCGACATTTTTCAGGGACAGTTGTGTTCACGTTACAGACAGATGCAGGTCGTTTAGATATGTGAATGTGAGCCATCAAGAAAGCCAAATCCAATCAGAGCAAAAAAAAAATCTGTTCTGAGCAATGCGGCTTGTAACGTGAATGGAACCATTGATGTGCTGCCAACAAGTCTACATGTCATGTCAGTATGGGCAAAAAAATCTGAGGATTGTTTCCATCACCTTGTTTAATCTATGTTACAAAGATTTAAACAAAAAGTGGTCCAACCCAGTACTAGCACAGCATATTTAATCAAGTGGACGATGTTAAATATTCAAAACGCTTCTGAAAAATCCCTGTATTATGGATGCTGCCTGCATCGTCTTAGATGTTGTAGTGGAGGATGATGTGGGGGTGTGTGGCGAAATCGTTCACTGAAACAGACGGGGCTTAAGCTTTGCTAATTATATACTGCACATGGAACTGGTCGTCTGTAGCAACATGGGGTTTGTTTTTCTATGCCCTGACTGTGGAAACCAATCGACTGTAACCCTGTTTTGCTTTAACCACATTCAGTCTAGCAGAGTAAAACAGACTGACCTTATCACCCACCTGTCCAGTCAGCTGCCTTTAAATGACTTAAACCAGATTAGTTTCAGTCTGAACTGAACAGGATTAATGTAATAAGAATATAAAGTAGAAATCGTAGTCATATAATTCTTGGCATGTCTGAATGTTCTGTTAGAAACAATATTTCCCATACTGTCCTGTTTCTGTTTAAATCTAATCAGAAATAATAGAACGTCGAGGGGAAAAAAAACTCTATAACTGACTGATCTGCTGGTGTGTATTCCCTGCTGTAGATGTGCAGCAAAATAAACTGATACTCTGTTTAAACAGGCCATCTTAATGTGATATAATGTAAATTCTCTTTGTTATTACTACGGAATGTGTGGCTCTGTAAGAAATGTGTCTATAGAAATTCACTTCTTGTTGTTTGCAATAGAAAGATATTCGAATGCAGTATTAGGAGTAAGTCCTAATAGTATCCAAAAGGCACTGACCAAATTATGTAACCCAGCCCTAATTCTTCAGTATATTCCATACTACCACAAATCCAAAAATTGATCGATTTAAAAAGAACAAAAATAACATTTTAACAAAGTCTACATAGAATAAAACAAGAAAAGATGGCACCTGAACTGAATGATCAACTGAAGGATGATTAGGACTTAAACATGAGAAGGAAAAATACAGTTGTATTTTGTATCTGCATGTTGCTGAGATTGGAAGTATGATGTCACTTCACTAAAATGAACAATATCAGTTCCTGTTGCAATAAATATCCAAAAAGGAGGCTTCCCATGGGTCCTGTAAGACTTGTGAAATAGATCTTGTTAAAACAGGTATGAAAATGATGTTGTAAATCTGTTTAAATGGTTCTGTTAAAATAAGGCTTATCTGGTGCCTCTCTTTCATTATTTTGTTGTTGTAGATCAAAGTTTAAACCTATACTATGATGCAGGGGTTAGTGTTTCCACACAGCTCCAGCATCCCTGGTTGGATGCTGACCTGGGTGGAATTAGCATGTCCTTGTCAGTTTGGGTTAACACTGGGCGCTTCCATTTCCAACCACCATTCAAACACATTTAATAGGTTAATTGGTTGCACTAAATTGGCCCTATTTATTTATGTATGGTAAATTAAGTAGCCTTGTGTATTAATGTAACATTGTGTCTGTTGTAAATATCCACATATGCTGAAAACAATGTTAAATAAACCAAACAAAATGTGTAACAAATGAGTGATTGGTAAAACAGAAAATTATCATGCAAACCCCTCTGCTGTATCAACCACGAGTGCATTAAAAACCGAGCAGCTACTGCGCACATTAGAGTAATCTGAACTAATGCTGCATGCACTACATTATAAATGGTTATTTCACATAAGTAGTCCTCCAAATTACAGCTATTAAGGAGTGTAGGGTACTATACACATCAGTGAAAGTGATTTCATTGCAGTTTAAGTCGCCAGCATCAAATTAGAATATTAAATAGTCAATATTAAACGTACTATTGAATAATAGTTTAATTTACCACAAAAACAAAGATCATATCGGACTCAGTAGATGCCGAAGCTCGAGGACTGTGAAATTGAAGAGATCGCTATGTAAGATTTCCAAACGGCAAACAGCAGTTTAACAATGCTCATGATTCGAATCACACTACATGGTCAACAAATTGATTTTCTCATGATTATCAGTGATATTATTTTGCGTGTGACATTCTGAATTGTAAACAAAATAAAGTGTTTCAACAAAAGCTTTAGCCATATGCAATTAAAAGAAAATAGAAAAAAATCTGATCAACTGTTTCATTATAGCGAGTGTAATTAGTGCTGTTTAATTGGATGAAGCACGTTTTGATTAAAAATAACTTTACTGTTTATGGGATAATAATTGAATAGTAATCTTTAAGAATCATTCTCTACTGACGTCACATGTATCCTAATAAATATCGTGAAAATGTCATTAAATATGGTAATGCAGTTGATTCCGGTTCTACATCGGGACACGATGGTTTTGATCCTGATAACCGGCTGGTCTGATTAAACGAACGTGCCCCATGTTACAAGACGGGACGTGCTGTAATTTATGTAACATATTAAATGTTTATTAAACCTTTATTGTGCGATATAGACGTATAGTGAACGTACAAATAAGAACTACTGTTGCTTAAGAACTTAATTCATTGAAAAAATTAATTTGCTGACAAGTTTTTCGAAACAATCTACAAAACGATGTATAGCTACTCAGCATGTGAAAAATAATACTGTAAAAAACAAGTTCTCTCTAAATTCCAGTCAACGTTTGAAGAACTTATCCAGTGTGTTCTGATGCGTTTTTGCAGTGGCTAAATGGCAACTTGTGGCTTCTTTTCTGTAGTAAATGAAAATGTTAAGGAAAGACCTGTAGGTGGCAGTAGAGGGCTGGGGAGAAACTGGGGAGTTTTCAGGTAGTTATGCCAGAGACAAAGTTTCTTCACTGATATTACGTATTTCTTATTCGCTCTCACGTTCTTAGGTCCAATTAAGCGGAATTTGGATCCAAATAAACGAATAAAATTACACGTATATAATAGGATTTGTTTCGGTACTTTAGGATTTGGTCAGAATAAGCGGCTGGTCCCACTTAACCGGTGGTCCAATTAACCGGAATCCATTGTTTCAAACATTGTTTAAACATTCTTACCATATTGCCCACCCCTGGCTTCACCATATTTTAAATAACTAAAAGCATTCCTGTTTCATTTCTGAAGAATAATATAAATAATATAAAAAATACTAAAATAATATTTTTTAATCCCCTGCAATTAAATGAAACTAGGACTCTCACTGAGAATGGAAGAGGGACATTCGTTACACCCCCTGCACTCTTTTACTTCAGTGCCTTAAGTTAAAAAAAACAGATTGTACATTGTACACAGATTGTAATTCTGAATTGTGTTTACAATGATTATAAATACATATGTAGACGTGTTCAGATAGTAATTGTGGTGTTAAAGTATTATAATAGGTGTAATTCCTTTGTCTGTTGGTGTCATTAGTGAGATCGTAAACCAGTTATTAAAAAAAACATTTTTTCTACCTATTCAGGATATTCTGAGGCCGTTGTTTTTTTGTCTTGTTCTTTAGCTAGTTCTAAATGATATTGCAAGTATTATGAGGTGAATAAGGTTAGCTCTGAGAGAGAATGGGTGTGAGGAGTCTAGTTAATGGACTGTCTTTTGACTGTGCTCCATGGGGAAATGCAATGATTAACGGCTCTATGAGCAGAGCAGAATGCGAGGGCAGAGTGAGTCATCCATAAGCGTTTCTCTTGTCTCACACACACAACTGAGAAAACCTGGCTACGGTGTGATCACTTTAATCTCGAAGCCAGCGATCCAAAGTCATACCCGACTGGCACAGATCGACTCGTGAGATCAGCTTGATTAAAATTTTAGGTTGTCATAGTAACAGCTGTGTGGTATAGGGCAAAATGACGAGAGGATAACTGATGGATTCTGCAATAGCATAGAAAGCATGAGAATGTTACAGACATGCACATGAAAGACAAAAAAAGAAATGGTACTAATCGAACTGAGCGTTGACCTTTAATGACCTTATTGCACAAACATACACTTGTTGCACTAGGCTTTTCTTAGATTATACCCGTTGACGTAATTGCAATACGTGGTATTTTGAGATTTTTTTGGTTTTTAAGATAGTCTTATACATGTTTTTTTATAACTGCTAATTAGAGCTCCACCGCTCTGATACTCTGGACATCGTGAAATCTGCAGTGGATGGTTCTACGTGTTGCTCTGCTTTCCCTGCAGAAACTTTTCCAAACAAAGTTACTGTTGCAGCATTGCAAGCAGAAAGCCATTTTATACTTTTTGCATTAGCTGTGTTGTGTGGGCTAAAAAGTAGAGATGCACCGATTAGGGCTGCAACAACGAATCGATAAAAATTGACTATTAAAAGTGTCGGCAAATAATTTAATTATGGATTTGTTGTGTCACACGATTTATGTTTTGCTGGCCTTTACATATCCGCTTACGTCACCTGTGGCACTTCATAAACGCTGGAAAAACAATGAAAAACGGAACGGAGCGACACGGAAATTTCTAAATAAGTTGAACATTAAGTGTGGCGAATACGAGCGAACTCTCTGTGCTTTATTATATGAAACTGTCACTAGCACTATGTAGAGGCTACATGTTGTACATGCTGTTAAGTTACCAAGTAAAATAGTTGTACTGAATCCTCGTGTCCGTGAATAATTACTAGAAGTAACTCGAAAGTATTAATATTATATAGTGATTCCGAAGACCACAACATTAAGAAATTAATACATTCTACAAAAGGAACATGACCGACGCAGAGAAGTTGTTTCGGCTTAAATCCTCAAGTGTAGTACTTCACGCTTCACTTAACTAAGAAATGTGTAACATGCAAGCTTTGCAAAAGTGATTTGACTTGGGACGGGAGCAAACGGTTAATATACAGAACCTGAAACGGAAACATGTTAGAGTAACTGATGAAAATTACCATGTGAACTGGCATAGCATAGCACGGTTCATGCTGTTTTTTGCTTGTTACCTGGATATTGGCAGTGATGGAGTATGTGTGTGTTACTTTTAAGTTAAGTGTAATTAGCTTAAGCAGTGTTTGTGCTTTATTAATAAATATAACGTGTACACAGTTGTGGTAATTAATGATTAAGCTTAAGTTGTAATTTTCAGACAGAGTATGAGTGAAGACAGTGCACTCTATAGGCAGGGTGAATTGCATTTAGACAGGGATTAAGGTAACGCATTCGAGCTACTCTAATTTGTGTAATTAGGTATTTACACACTGTTACATATTGTGCCAGTGTGTGCGTATATCTCTTAGCTTTTGCACTTTTGTTACTTACTTGCTTTAACCTAATGATGTAAATAAAACGTTTATTGACCTGTTTAAATTGATCTATCTATACTCGTGCTATATTGTCTTTCTCATTCCAGAAAACAACAGCAGTTTTAAGTCTAGTATATATTTATAATTTAAATATATAATTTAATCTAGTATATATTATATATATAATCGACCGATTAATAGATTATTAAAATAATCATTAGTTGCACCCCTAGCACCGATTGATCGGCTGGGTGACCGAATTCTGCTTTTCAGTGTGTTTGTCCACAACTTGTGCTTGGCGGATCAGTGTCTTTCAACCCATTCTGTGCTGGTTACAGATAACCACATTTGCACTCTGCATAACAACAACATAGAAATTAAAATGCAGTCGATTCTGGTTAATTAAACGAACATGCCCTATATTACAAGACGGGACGTGCTATAATTTAGTCAAGAACTTATCCAGTGTGATCTGACACGTTCTCTTAACGGAACAAAATCAAGAAAGTGGTGGGAGTGGTCACCTCCTGCTGGTTTTGCTGAAAGCATAAATTCCCCCCATGATCCCAAAAATCCTCCCAATAATCGCAGACCCACTTTCCATCCGCTAGGTAGCGACTTGTGGCTTATTTTTCTTTTTCGCTTTCACGTTCTTTGGTCCGATTAAGCGGAATTTTGGTCCAAATAAGCGAAAAACTATATAATAGGATTTGTTTAGGTACTTTAGAATTTGGTTCGAATAAGTGGCTGGTCCCATTAACTGGTGGTCCAATTAACCAGATTTGACTGTAATACTTAAATTATTTTGTATTAGGCAGTTTAGAGCTGGACTGAGTCATCCTCTCAGCAAACACCCCCCATGCCCCCCCAGGCTTTTTTATTACTATCGAGTTATTCCCTGTTTCATAAACTCTGTTCTATGCCTTGTTTGTTCTTCATGCTACTCTTTATTCTCCTGAACCTCACACCTTCTGTCCTCTCTCACTGTCCTTGTCTCGCAGTCTGCCCAGTGTTCACTTTGTCTTCTTAATCGTTTGTTCCTGTACCGTCACAATCCATATTTCAGTCTCTGATAAATTAATTACCCCCTCTTACTGGAATGTAGCACACACTCGACCCCTACTATTATCTGAAATGACAGATTAAACTAGTAGTAGTGATACCAGAGCTGTACAATGACTTGAGTTGCTCAAGAAGGTTGGCTCCCTTTGAGTCTTGGTTCTGTTAAGCTACCTTGTCATGCTTAAGTAGTTTTTTAAAAAACTATTATTTCTCAGTTGAGGTGGTGCATTATAGAAATACATTTGACTTTTTGTAAGACATTAGACATTTTGTGCCACCTCTTTCCTCCCAGGCTTTTAAATAACTCTATTAATTAAAAACCTGTTTGCAAAATGAAAGTTCAGACCGGTCTGTTATTTACATTCATAGAAATAAAGTCTACGACGAGCTGCATTTGTTTTGTGTATCTGAATTGCTCTCTGTTATGTTTTTGTTGAAGGCTCTGCACCAGTTGTATTATGACCCTAACATTGAGAACAAGAACCTGGCTCAGAAGTGGCTGATGCAAGCTCAGATCTCCCCTCAGGCCTGGCAGTTCTGCTGGGCTCTGCTGAGTCCGGACAAGGTATGATTATTTACCACGTCTGTTTCCTGTGTACCAAAATCATCTCCTGTGCTATATGATTGTTCTTTTGCATAGTTTTTAATAAAATGGTTGTATGATCAGCTGACGGTTGAACCAGTCTGACTCCTGTACATGTGTATTGAGTACATGCACTGTGGGACGGCATGGTGGCTCGGTTGGTAGCACCGAGAGGCCTGAGTCTTTATCTGTATGTCCTCTCTGTGTCTGCGTGCGATTACTCAGGGTATTTTGGTTTCCCTCCACAGTCCAAAGAAACATCTATTAAAAGGTACACACATTCTCAGAGCGTCACAGGGGGATGCCAAGGACAAGCAGCACAGAAATATGAAAACACATACTTACATTTCCAAAAATCACATCTTAGTTTCCAGTTTCTAAAAGAAGGGGATCATTCTCTGCTCTAGTAGGTCACAGTGTGTATATGTGTGTGTATGTATGTATATATATATATAT
>JAUZST010062287.1:0-23001 GCA_034779995.1 Parotocinclus haroldoi | reverse complement strand
CCCCCCCCCCCCCCCCCCCCCCCCCCCCCCCCCCCCCCCCCCCCCCCCCCCCCCCCCCCCCCCCCCCCCCCCAAACAGGAGTACTACTTACACTAGGACAAACAATACACATAGGAACATGCAGATTGTTAAAAAAAGGAGTGGAAAGTCAGTCTTACAGTCTCTAGTATAAACGTGAGCTAACCAACAAATGTTATCAGTGCTTCACAACGTATTGCTTCTCTCTTACTCTCTGTAAACTAAACACATATTTCAAAAGAATAACTGTATGTGCAAAATGATTAATGCATTGAAATTGACAAGCAAGGTGTAAACAAGATTAAGAGAAACCAAGGAAGCTGGACCATGGCGTAATGGAAAAAGGTCATTTGCTCTGATTAGTCCATTTTCTTTTATTCAGTTTACATGCGCACCGTTTAGCTGGAGAAGTCACTCTTCTGACACCTGACAGCTTAGAATTTGCTGGTATTTCGTTCTGTCGTAAGTCTTACAGCAGACTCAAGGATTTAATAAATCAGTGGCGTGAATCGGGTGGAGTTCCTCATATTTATTACCCAGTGCGAGATTACTGAAACTTTTTGTGTGACAGTGTGACATCCACTCCCACAGCTGATTAACCACAGCACATTCTTAGTGCATTCTTAGATTCCCTTAGTGCAAACAACACTCTGTCCTGCTAGAGATCCCAGGTTTGAACCTGACATAGACATGAGTTAGGTTAATTGGTCTCTTGTCGTGTAATGAATAGTTATCCTGCTAATGCCAAATGCATGCCCACATCACCTTGTGCTCATGCTTAATTAAAGGAAAGCAGATAAGGCAGAAAAAACACGTTAATAGACAACACAGTGCATGGTATTGAGGTATATCGTTTTGTACAGGTGTACTGAAATATCCAACACCACAAATGATAGCATTTGGCTTTATGTCCTCCAGTGAATTTTCAGTATCAGCTTTATCTATGCACTCTCATGAAAATGAACAAAGCCTGTAGCTAGATGTAATAATATAAATCTCATAATGATTCCAAACCTAGCTACCACAGATCATCCACTTCTACGGGTGGACACAGTCTCATCAAATATCTTCAGGCCCCTAACAAACTAAAACATTCATATAGATAAAAGAAAATTAGGTTTCTAATCACAGATGCTGTGAATCATGGTGCTATATTAGAGGATGGTGTGTGATCACATCGATAAGCCATGTAATGACACACAGCTTTAAGATAGAAAAAGCAGAATGGTAAATTTAGATGATATAACACACCAGTCAGACCTTCTGTCATGATGCATATGATTAGATTTTTTTTCTGTTTCAGTGATATAAATAATAAGTTATAATCTGAACATCAATACACCACTGATATAGTTGTGAGATACTAGATTGATATGCTGGTTTGAGAGTATTTCATTGGTATTGGTACCCACCATTAGATACCTTCTTGGTATTTTATCATACATTAAAAGATGGCTTCGTTTAAAATGTGTGTCAATAAAAAAATACAACCCAATACATTTTAAAACAAAACATTACCTTACCTGTTGCAAGTGAATGGTGGTTAGGAGTGAGAGGAGTACAGTGCATGCCAACCAAATTCTCAGTCAAAGTTGGCAAACCATTACTTAAATAAGTTTGTCTTTGGCAGAAACATTATGAACTGACTTAAGGAGGAGAAAAACCTACAAAGGTTTCACATTTAACCCCTGCTTGTCTATGATTATTAAATATCTTTTAGTGTCATACTAAGAACCTGTTAACAGACTACCAGGTAGAATGAGAACTAACAAAAAATGTTGTTATATAGTGTATAAGATGTACATATTTAACTGTGTTTAACATATTTTCACTTGCTAAGAGAAAAATGTAGCATAGTGAAAGAAGCTAATTTAATTTACAGACTGAACCCCATCTACCCAGACACCTTTTGTTCCTGTATGTATATTACGACCCACTGTCTCAACACCTCCCCGTTCCTGTGGCCCTTTTGCCAGACCCCCTTCCTGTTGAAACCTCCTTTTGGTCTTAGAATAGATAAAACCCCCTTTTCATCTAGCAAGATAGAGAGAGGCTGGAGAGAGAGGCTGGAGAGAGAGGCTGGAGAGAGAGACTGGAGAGAGAGGCTGGAGAGAGAGACTAGAGAGAGAGGCTGGAGAGAGAGACTAGAGAGAGAGACTAGAGAGAGAGGCTGGAGAGAGAGGCTGGAGAGAGATGCTAGAGAGAGAGGCTGGAGAGAGAGGCTGGAGAGAGAGGCTAGAGAGAGAGGCTAGAGAGAGAGGCTGGAGAGAGAGACTAGAGAGAGAGGCTGGAGAGAGAGGCTAGACCGAGACTAAGGCTGGGTCAGATAAAATAACTTGATACTCCTCCTCCGTGGGTCCTTGCTAGGAGAAGCTAGACTTTTGTGGACATTTTCATGCTCATGATCATCTCAACATGAACATGCGTCGCTGCTGTAAACATTGGTTTATGCTCTACAAGCATTAATAAAAAACACTTCATGTGATGACGACCCTAGTCTCCCCACTCCTGTCTATTGGAAGCCCTCATCGGAAAAGGTTTCTAACAATAGACATACATTTTATGCAAATTTCAAACAAAACTTTTTTTGCACACCCGTGGCCAAGATACATTTGTTGTTTATGCAGTTCATTTTTCTGAAAGGATAAACAGGACTACTCTAAGGAAAACTTTATTAACGTCAGATCTGATGCAGTGATTATTAGTATCATTCAAAAAAAATAGTACCAGTGCTTTCCTAATTGTTAATGATAATCAGCCGTCTTTGATTGTTTAAATATGGAGTTTTCAGCTATATTGTGTCCGTTAAAGGACTAATCCTAACCTCAGCTTTTCTATGACCTGTCTGGACTTGCTCTTTGAATAAAGTGTACAATGGAGAGGGAAGGGAATTTATTTTTAGCCAGTAGCTGAGCATCTGCATTAATGTTCCCCTAATAAGATCCCAGTAGGATTTCTCAGCACTGCCACACACAGTGAGTCCAGTCTGTCAGCAATGACAGGACACTGTAAAAATAAAAAATAACACAGCCCCATTAGCAAAGGAGAAGCCATTTACAGAGGAAAACACATGATGTGAAAAGGTGGAAAATAACGCTAACATGTATAAATAAATAATTCACAAAATATCTTATTCAGGTATTATAAATAACATAATAGATCAGTTACTATGCCTTCTGGTTGACTCGAGCATCACAGACAGTGACTGGCATGATTTGTTGTATCTAAAGGTATATCGATTTGTGCTCAGACCTGCTTGAAGAGCTGGGCTTGGGCACAGTTCATTCCCAGGCACAGTACACGTAGTATAATCACTAATGGTTCCCAAGCCTATGGTGTATAAATGTCTCCTAAAAAGTCACAAAATAAGTAAAGCCAAGATATGGTGAAAGTGTGAATTTCTCCACAAAAAACTAAAGGATACTAAAGTATAGCTTAAAGTGCATAGCAAAATCAAACACAAGTTACTTGGACTGTCAGGAGCCAATAGCACAGGCCACATGAAAGAGCTATGGTCATTGCCGTGGAAACAGAACTGCTCAGTCATAATCAACTGTGAATCATCAGTCACCTGCAGCTGTCCATCATCTCTCACTAGTCAAGGACAACCATGCACAGTCTTACTGAGTTAAGACGTTTACACAATTCTCCCATTACGCATACATGAAAGACAAGCCTTAAGCATGTACTGTACTGTGTGTGAAATCTTTGCTCATCAGTACATGCTCTGAACTGGATTTCCAGATACAAACACCCAAAGTTAAGCAAGAACAAAGTTTAAGGGACAAATCACTCAGAAGAAGACGCAGGTTGGAGGTCACAGGTTTGCTTGTTCAGCTAAGACCTAGACATTTTTCATACAATTCATAAATAATCAGGCATGATCGAGAGATTAGATTTTCTTCAGGAATTAAGATGCACACTTCCTTGACTGTGAACAAGGGCATAGCAGGATACGACCCAATCAAAATGGAGCAGAAGTGTTTCTGACTTTCTGAATGGAATTTGGTAGCTTGAACAAAACCTTCAAGACCTTCAAGATATTGAAATGGTACCATGGTACCATGGTATCACCTCACAGCAAAGTAGCACAGTGAATAGGTCTTTCTTTTAATTGATCAACATTTGTCTCTCTACAGTTATTCTGCATAGTTAACTAAACCAAAATCTGACTAAGATAGCTACCTAATTTAGTAGCATAGCTATACGATTGACCACTGTAGAAAATTGACATTCTTCCTAAAATGACTTAACAGTTGTGGTCATCATCGTCTGAATGGACCTAACCGTATAAAATTATTGTAGTGGCTGTAGTGCAGTTAAGGTACTAAATTATGAGCAAGACATTTGTGTCATGGCACAGTGGCTACGGTACTGGAATATAGACCTGAAGATCCAGGGTTAAATCCTGCTTCCACCAATCTGTCACCGGTGGATCATAGAGCCATAATTGATTGAATTTTATCAGGTGCAAGATTGTTTTGGATAAGAGTGTGTGCTAAATGGAAATGTGAATAGGTTAGAATAGTGAATAGAGGATAGAGATGAGACTAGTGATATAGTAATGTGATGTAGCAATAACATTACCAAGGTGAGTAAAGAAATTGAAGAAATCCTCAATCCTTTAAGCATTTACGATGTTAAGCATTAAATGTTGAGTGGTAGAAATGTAGTGACACGTAATAAGTTGCTAGGCGTGTGTGATTCCTTGACTTTAATAATGAGTTAAATAGTGAGTTAAATGCGTGAACAAAGTTCTGAACACACTGTCCATCCACTACACTAATCTGCAAATATCTAGCTAGAAAGATGGATGGATGGATGAATGAATGAATAGGTAGGTAGATAAACAGAACTTTATTGATTCAGAGGGAAATTTTACTTATTTATATATGAATGCTGTTGATTTTTATTCAATTCCCTCATGTTTTGAAGCCCAGAGGTCCTGTGCAATGGCTGGAATAGCTGAAAAAGTTTAGCACGTTCATATAACACAATAATATGTTACCTAAAACTATTATTTATTATTATATTATAGCCTCAATTAAACTATGGCAATTTAGCTTTCAGATTCCAGTTCATTATTATTGAATGGGGACAATAGTATTTCTATAGTATTTGTCATAAATCCTGACAAATTCCAATTTCATTAAGGCAGCCTTAGTCTTGTTCATCACATTTTACATTTAGAACATTTCGTAGATGGTTCAAAAGCATTTTATTGTATTAAAGCATGTTATAGTGTGATTTCACATGTTGCGAGCTCAGAGAGCAGGGTTACCAAGAAAAAAAGGTAGCACTGCATAGCACCATGTCAGTCTAGAAATGCTGATCAGTCTGTGCACTGCTGATATCTTCTTTTATCTAAAGAATAGAGTAAAGAAAGACATGTATTGTGAAGGAGTACTGTATTCTCTCTGTTCCTTTCAGGAGGAGGAAAAATGGGGCTGGAGAGGCACCATTCATTTTATGAGCTGCCATGCGAGGGTTGAACATTTACAGCTTGAGGGAGGTGGCAGAGGACGGCTTAATTGTTTGATTGATTGGTCATGCTACCAGGCGTATTTCTGAGTCCTGTCCCTGCCGATCAATGAGTCAGTGAGCACGTAGCGAAAAATATCAGTTTACCAGCAGAAGAATTCAATTAAAGCCAGGCCCTCCTGTCCCAGACCAGGAGTCTATTACACAATTTGAGGATGAGAAACCCTCCTCCACTCTGCCTGTATAGATACACAGTGTACCATTACCTACTCAACTTACCACCCCCTACACAAGCATCTTTCTGGCATATGGATTAAAAATGTTATTAAAAAGATCAAGCGAAGAAAACGTAATAACATGCTTTATTTATTTATTTAAGCAAATGCTCCAATAATACATATACGTGAGAGTTCACATACAAAATATGGGAATTTCTAGGAATAGCAGTTAATGTGAAATTAGAATTAGGTGTTTTTTAGGTGTGAATGTTTTCCAGTTGTATTTAAAGAACAGAAAAGTCTTGACATATTTGCCAATGTGTATCATGGTATGTAGAGGAGAGAAAACTAAGGGCCACAGAAAAAGCATTGGCCATGCTTACCAGGCTGAAAAGGTTACAAATCTATCTCTAAATAACACTGACCAACCCACAGGCAGGCACAAATGGAGGAAATCCAGATCCATTGTGGCCCTCCATAGGAGTATTAAACAAGTAATTATTCCAAGAGGAAGCCATGCAACAGTTCAAATGAAGTTTAAAGAAAAATGGGGCCTGCAGCAAGACAAAGACTCTAAATACACAAGTCCTTCTACTAATATTAGTTAAACAAGAATAAAGGTAATGCTATGAAATAGCCAAGTCAATTATCTTAACCCAACAGAAGTGTAAAGAACCAGAAACAGGCAGTTGATTTGAGAAAACCCATTACCATCACAGGGTTAATTATGATCTGCAAAGTTAGAAGCTCAATGTTTCATTTGAACAAATTATCTTGTGCAGTGCTGTGTCAGCAATATGGCAGCATCGTAGGGTAGGGGGATAGAAAAACACAGCAGGAGAAAGAGAAGGAGGAAAATGAGGGTGTTTTAATAGAGATCCAAGAGAGACTGATGGTTTGGCACGATGCCGGTATAGAGAGGGAGATAGGAGACAAATAACGGTTTGGAGTAACAGCTAAGGTGTGCTGATGAGATGCCAGTAGGCTGACTTCTCATCTGGCTTTGTAAATTGAAAACATGAAAGGGAACAAGACCACAAAGCAGTAAATCAATTATCTCTCCTAGTGACTCATGGACCCTGAGCTGGCCAAAACCCAGGGACAATCGAAAGGAGACAGCAAAAAGACTACATGTAGACAACTGCAATATCCAGCTATGGATTATACTAATAAGGTTACAAGGGCAAATCAAAATGGGACATGAATCCCTCACTCAGCCAGGGGTCAATTATTTACAGGATGTTCCAGCATTTGGTGGCGCCCACGTACATCAATGAAGCAGCCTTATTTGACAGAATCTACTGCCTATTATCAGCTTTTAAGTACATTAAAGTTTTATAACCATTCAGCTATCCTTGGGGCAAAAGGAAGCATGTGCATTTGAAGGACCTGCAAGCTCAATATGTACAGTATATTTTATCCATTTAGCAGTTGCGACACACAGTTCATACAGTCTTACAATCTAAGCCATTGTGGGTTAGGGCCATGCTCAGGGTCGCAACTGTGGTGGAATATTAACCCTCAAATTTTTGATCAATAATCCAGTTTTCACCCACTAAGCCACTTTGTCTTTAGAATATGGGAGAAAACCAGAGTACCCAGAGCAGACCCATGCAAACAGGGGGAGAGGTCTCTGGTGCAAGTAAGTTTATTAAAATATACAAACATAAGAACTACTGTTATTGTACTGTGCAGCAGAACAATAAATGTTTCCATTTGTATTTTAGTAAACACTGCTGTTTCTAAAATAAATTAAAAAAAATACTATGTGCAAAATATCTAACCATACTAGATGTCTGGCCAACTTACAGTTTGATCAGTGGCCTGTTTCATAGAACATAATGCTGATGTTCAATAGGCGCATATCTGTATAATGACTTCTGTTTTGTGATGCAGTGTGTATGCAGCCTAGGGGTAGCCCAGCTAATGGATTTTCTTGCTCATGGCAGTTAATTGGTGATGATTACATTATTTGAACAGAGAAACCAACTAACAGTGTTGGAAATTGGTCCTTCAGGTCAATAGCTGTACAATACTCAGCAATACATGGTTCCCAACCAACAACAGTAAATTCTGCTGGTGCTAAACCTGGCTGAGCCATTAGTTTCTAAATTGGACCAGTTGTCAATAAAAAAAAAAACACCTCACATTTTCAAAACCACACGAAGACCAGATTGTCAAACAGCTGTGAAACAGAGCTGATGACACAGTCTGCCTTTATTGGACTGAACAGTTCCAACTTCCTCTATCCAACAGCAAGGCTTATTTCTTGCATCACTCTCTGGGTATGAGTGTGGACCCCCATGATCACTCAGATGATTATAATAGAGACTGGAACAATGCAACTGCATCTCAGTAGGGAACAGTAATAAGACAATATATAGGATACAGTTACAAATGAGGGAGCATTAGGAAATAGTAACTTTGCGGTTGAACATGACAAGAGCTATGACAAACCCTGTATGAAAGAGCAAGATTAAGAAAAGACTGGACATAGTAAAGCCTCGTTAAATTTCACATTTGTTAAATGTAAGATGATATACTTCCAAACAAGCTACACGTTTCCTTTATATATGTACCCTGTAATATTATCAACTGTTAACGTACCTGCTGTGCACATGCTGTCAGTAAAAAAAAAACACAAATGAAATATTACCAATGCGATATCAGATAACAGATCATAGGTGGATTTCTTACTTTCACAAGAGAAACGTTAACGAGTTGAGAAAGGTCAACACAATTTCAGCTAGCATTAAATTGAACATGTTCTCTAGCTAGCTAGCAGGCTATCACTCGATTCATTCAACCAATTTTACTATCTGCAGATTTCATAAATTATAGATTTCAAAAACTCTATTACCTACCACATTTCATTTGACAGAGCTGCTTATATTTCTTGCCTAGTAAAAGGCAACATGCACTTGATTCTTAATGAGACCCATTGTTTCAAACTCATTCGAATAATTTTGCAAGCTGGCACAGTTGCAGCACTGATTAAGTAAACTATCATTAAATTACCTTTGTTCATTAATATTTTTTCCAGTAACATCTTGTTTGGTGTCACATTTAGACAAAAGCATGATCTTGGCATCCATTTCTGAACGATAGCCATATCCAGGTAGGTTGATGGATTTCTAGCTGTGATGGGAAGGCATTATGCTTTTGAAAAATGCTGAGTAGGAGACATTTCTCTTTTCCTGTAATTCCTGCTCAGGAGAGACAAGAAGCCCAATGCACTTTTTAATGGAGGTCTTTAAAGTTTTATGCTGGCCTTTGAAGAATGTGCAGATACAGATTCAAATCATTGGATGGTGTAAGTGCACAAAGTGCTCCATTTATTCTCTATAAGGGATTTACATCCCCATAAATACAACCTTGTCAGACATGGTGTATAGGAATTGTGACGCGACCAGACGCTACTAGATGCTTACACTGTTAAGACAGATTGGCTGCAGTCCATCTTGAAGTGACTTTGCCCTAAACTATCATAAAAGCTACACTCTAAAACGTTAAAAAAAAATAATCAAGCGATTGTCATTTTCCTATTCAGCTGCAAAAAATGACTAGTGATTAGTCCATGGTTATTCATTTTTAGACCAGCCGTGACTTATCTAAGATAATGTATAATAATATCATTTCAATAGATGGCTGTTGGACAGTACAATGCCTCAGCGATACAAAGTTATTGTTAGTGGCAACAATTAGAGCTACATCTGCGGGTGTAGAAAGGAACTTCTCCTGTTAAAAAGTCTTACACCCGCAACACAATGTGCCAAAGCTGTCTAAGCAGCCTAGTTCTGCTGGCCATTGAGAGGAAGTTGGTCAAGTCCCTGAAAAAAAACTCCTCCTTGGTACAATAGGGCATAGACCATTTTTTAACTGACAAATATTCTGATCTAAGTTGAAGACCAGCTGTTATGAACCACATATCATTCACTTACTGTGACTCTATAAAGTAGCTAAATTACAAGAAGAAATGTATAACCCAGTAATTTCCATACACAATCATATTTATGGTCACAAGGAGCTGTTGCCTGACCATCACTACAGGGCACAATATAGATCAGTACCACATATTTATCTGCAGCAATGACGAGAGTATTTATGACAAGAGTATTTATTCATTGTTAATGACAACTGGTCAAAACAAAGAAGAAGCAGTGTTGTCAGATCTTGACGAATAATACAAAGGCAACAAGTGTTTATTCATTTTTAACAAAATAATACTAAGGTTATAGCTTAAGTTAGATATTTGAAATCAATAGTTCAATCATTGCTCTAGTGTGTCTTATAATTGTGCTCAATAAATATAATTTGGTAAAGTGTGCAGTAGTATCTTGCCATACCTGTTATAAACTTTTCCTCCACAGTAACCCTGTCGAGCCATTATGGGGACACACAAATATAAAAATGGAGTATACAAAAAAGCTAATACATTCTGGAAATGAAAATTCCATGATATTATATAATTATAAGATGTGTAATGTTTTTTTTATTAAAATGAGAAAAATGCAAAGTCCCTTTTTTATCTCGATTCTCATTCCAGCTGGAGGACGTGTAGAACTTTGGTCAGTCCTCACACTGTGCGTGAATGACGTGCCTACATGCACGCTCACAGCACTACACAACATCCTATCAATGCTGACTTCCAGCCAATCATTTCCCTTACACACTCTCCCATCAGTGCATGTGCTAGTGAGTCTACAGAACACTTTGTATTTAACAGTGATGTTCCCAAGGTCAATCCCTAAACGGGTAATGTTTCATCTTTCTGTAGCATAAACATGTTGTGTTGACCATGCTCTGTCACCCTGTCGCTACAGACAGCACATATTGACCCGTCACCCCACCATCAGTCTGCCACATCAGTCCAAACACACCTACCATATACACTACCTAATCACCACAACACTAACACCTTCCCCTGTGTCATTGATCTACGCCTACAACCAGTCAGATGTTAAAAAGCATGTTCTGATAGGAAGCCTTCCAGGACCAAGTACACCTTTCATGATGGTATCAGTGTTCCCTAATGCCGCTGCATATTCTAAATGATGTTTTTTTTTTACGACAAACCGAACGTGTTTTGAAAAAGGCTTAAAAAGGCTGTTAGGTGTTACAGGGAATGTTTCAAGACTGTTCTATCTGGCAAAAGTTGTGTTTCTAAATATAGATTAGTAAGATGTTAATATTGTTGCACATCCACATCATTTTATTGTGTACACCTGCTTAATCTACTCCAAAGTCACAGTGGACTGGCCTCAACTGGCAGCTGAGGGCCAAGGGGAGAACCACCTCCATACACAGAACCACTGTGCCACCCCACACACAAACTGTGATGTTTAGTCTGGTCCTATTAAAGTGAGCAAATAAACAGTATTGGTACAAAATTTCCACCAACTTATTAATTTTAGACTTGAACAACTGAAAATGAACCAAAAATGTCGCATCATGTTTTAAATGTGTAGTGATGGTAACAAAAGCGGTTACTGTGCAAAGCAACCTGTTTGTATTGCTCTGGTAATTACTTGTTTTAATTTACACCCTTACTAAGAGCTACTCACAACTGATACAGTCTTACAGTCTGAGCAATGAATGGTTAAGGTCTTTCTCAAAGACTCAGCAGGTTCCAGTAGCTTATGTTAGGGCTTGCATCGTGAAACCGTTTTCGTTTTTTGCCACGGTTTATTATTTCTCCCCCTTACCTTAGTTTTCCGTTTTTTCCCCAACGGAATTCATGGTGCTTGGCCATCCCTGGATCCCCAGCTATGGAAAGTCATCCCCTTTTGGGTTTTTAGTTCTTGTTTTTTTTTTACTATTATAGAGGCCATGCCGCCTACGCCGGGCCTATTTTGGGCCACCCGACTCCCAAGCTACTCAGGGGACCTCTGGCACCCACGCCATGCTGCGAAGCCTCGGCACTTAAGCCGTTACGTAGTCCCTCGGCTCCTAAACCTAAGCTGGTCGACCCTCTCTGGACTCTCGGCTGGTCAACCGTTTCTGGACTCTGATATGGGATCCTCATTTTGTGTTAAGCCTGATTTAATTTATTAATAAATGTTGCTTTGTTTCCCTTATTTGTTGTCTGTCTGTGGATTCTGTATTATGAGCTCCAATTTAAACTTAGTAGGGATCCTGGGGATTTGGCGAGACCAGAAATGGTCCTGCAAAATCCCCGGGACTCCCTATCGTAACACCTTAATCTTTAGGCCACCACAATCCCTTTACAAATGATTAAAAGTAATAAATTAATTCTGTTGAAGCTCAGTGTCCATACGTATCTAGTAATATAAAAAGTAAAACAATATTTGATTGTTAAATATGAGCATGCAAAACTGCAATTAATCCCAGCAGATAATTAATAAGGATTGAATGCTTTAATAAGTATTTAACAGCACCCATTTAATCTCTGATTTAAATGGAAACATTTAAAGTGCTATGCTTAATCTATTGCTCATTTAATTATTTATGATTAAAAAATGGGACTGTGGTAGCCTAGTGGTTATGGTACTGGACTCTGGACCTGACAGTTTTGGACCGGAAGTTTTTTTTTGGTGAAACAATTGAAAAGTATTACCCTGCAATGAATTGAGAATTAATCCTTATTTTGTTGTAAATACACTGGCTGCACTCAATTGGTTCACATGCACTAATAGTAGGTCAGCAGGAATAGTTGGAGCACTAAACAAACGTTCAGTTTGCTTTCATTAAATCCAGTTTACAATCCAGTTAAATCGACTGTATATACAATCCTAAGTAAGGACCTAGCCACACATCAGGCTTCTGTCATCTCTGATGCTACAGAGGGGAATTGGGTGAAATCTCAGCCCACAGCTACATTAGCGGTCTGAGCAGATCTTCCCATGAACACTCCAGGCTTTTTTTAGTCCAGTCTGCCTGAGGTTTTCTAAGACCAGAGTAAGATATCAAGTGATTGTTTATTGTCTGATGTGTGTATATATTCAAAAGATATGTTTTTACCAGCCATGCCAAAGCTCAGAAATATATACAATAGAAAGGTAAACATTAAAAAACATTTCTCAGAATATCTATGTTAAGTCTATATGTTGAAGATTATTGATTTGGTCCACACACACTGTCATACAAAAACTGTTTTCATTTAATTACAAATTATGTGTAACGTTAGAAGATTAAAGGAGCATAGGAAAACTGTTAAGACCTTCATTCTTCAGTTATAGTCAGTAATTGTTTTAATGCTAGTCAGAGTTATGATGGGTCCTGAGACAGTCTTTTGAAACAGATATTATATATCAGCTGCATGTGCGATCAAGGCTATATTTCATTATGGCAATCACATTTTCCCACAAGTAAGGGTAAGGGACTTAGTTACAGTAAGATATCAATGGAAAGTTACTGTACTGATAAGATAAACTTGTGTGTGTGTGACATAAATTTACTGCAAGAACATCATTACCTTGGTCCCCTTCTGTTCTCACAGGATTGTGTACAAACGGGTGAAATTGGGTTTAAATGGTTTTGAATACATAAAATAATTATAAATATATAATACATTTGCAGCCAAATAGACTCCTGGTGAGGGTTGTGATTGGTCCAGAGACTAGCCTATGAACACTGCATCACAATGCACGGCAGATAGTGTGTCAGTCCCTCATAACACATACGAACAGATCTAGGAGAAATATTAGAGCAGCCATCTACCTACTAGCATGTTTTGAAGGTTAGAGGAGTGCTTATGAGCCTTACTGAGTCAAGAGAACATGCAAAATACCACACAGCCTGTAAGCAAAGACAAGAACTGAAACTGCATTTCTTAAGATGTGCAGAAAACAATACTTCCTACTCGATCACAATGCCACTCCTGGTTTATTGTTGCTTTGTTTCAGTATAATGCATGATATTATAATATGCAAATATTACATTACATTTCCTACAGGGATAAAAACTTTGCTGAAGAAAGAAGAGCCATCTTTGTGATTTAAAAACGCAATATGAATTCAATCTCACACAAGTACATCAAAACAGCAGCAGATTAAATTGATTCTGTATGTTGTTTAAGCAGAGCTGCTTTGCAGTTGCCCCTCATCAGCAGAACAGTTTAAAGCAGTTACTGCTGATCTGCTCTCGATACCCAACAAAAACACAGCCATGCCGAGCGTGGAAAGCTGAGTGGCTCAGCGACAGTTTTTCCTTTCTTTAGCTAATCACAAACTTCAGTTGTATTATTTGGGTCCGCAAAGACTTTTTTCATGATCCATGAAGTAACAACAGTTGTGAAATCCAGGAAGCAAAACAGGTTTGGTTGAGTTTTTTTCTGCAGGTCCAGATGCAAAATTGCATAGATTTGTTTCATCAGCAACACTGGGGCTACAGACTGAGCAGATCAAGTTAACAGCATTTAAATTACAGTGGTGCTTAAAAGTTTTTGAAACATTTTTAGATTTCTCCATAGGTATGAACATAGGCAGATCTTCTAAAATGTCCTAAGAACCCAAAGACAATTTCTATTGTGATTAAATTTATGGGCAGATGTCCTGACAATTTCCTTTGAATTGCAAAGAATAATTCAATTTTTCTTTGTTTCATCAATAATGGCAAGACGTCCTGGCCCAGGTGTAGCTAAACTGGCCCAAACAATTACGTTATTTAAATACAACAGGGCCCATACTCACACCTGATTATAATCCCATTAATTAAATACACCTAACTCTAATATAGCATACTACTCACATATATATATGGAGACATATTGGAGCGTTTTCCTCTATAAATCAGTGACCAAGTGGAAGATATTTCTCATCTGTTTCTCATTCACTCTTAAGAGCTGTGTAAAAATCTGATATTTTATCTCATATTTATACAGAAATATAGAACATTCTAAAAGGTTTTGAATTTAAATAATAAGAATACCACACATGCCACAAACATTCATCCATTCATTTTCATATCCAATTAATCCAATTCCAGGCCACAGGAGGTCAGGATCTAACTGATAGATGATCTATTTACTATATTGGTAGTTAAATGCTAGTAATAACCTCAAAGAACCTAACTGAATAGATGTATGGATATGAACTAATAAATGATTTATTTTTTTCATGACTGGGATTACCTAATTCTACTAATAATCTACAAACATAATTATTTCAGTTAACATCTAGGCCACCCAAGGAGAATGAGTCCCTTTGAAGTCTTGGTTCTCCCAAGGTTTCTTCCTTACAACTTTTAGAGCATTTTTCCTTGCCACTGTCACCCTAAGCTTGTTCGATTTGTGATTGGCCTTTTAAGATAACAATATAGTAAAGCTGCTTTGAAACAATGCACCATTGGAAAAAGAGAAAAGCTAACAATATAAGACTGAAAACAGAAGAGCTTATTTCCTATTTATACATAGATTAAATCCAAGAACTATGAAACCAGCAAGGATCTATGACATATTACGCAATCTTTGTATATAGAAGTAATGGCTGAATTGGTCAGAAGCTTAAGATGCTGATACTGTTGATAAAGGTGCTAAAGGTGTAGGTGTAAAGAAAGTTGATGAGAAAGCACCTTGAATCACTCTTTAGCCAAGTCTGCAGCATGCCTCGCCTGAGTGCTACTGCCCCACGGTGGTAGACTAAGGAAGTGCAGAGAAGAGAGCGCATTCCATACTCGACTCTTAACGTTATTGCATGTTATTCCATGTTAGACTAAAATAGAAGAAAAGAATGACACAAATTTAATTCAAATTTACATCAGGTGGACAAGGAAGTATTCATCATCATAAGATAAGTTAATTTATCCCAATGTCACAAGAATGCATCCTAGGTGCAGAGCAGGGGTTGGGTCGATGTGATCAATTGTGTTTAGGGCCAGAGGGGCACTGCAGTAATGCTACACTACTGCTGATACTCACATCTGCAAGACCTCACCCACAGACTGCAATACATCTGATACACCCATGCTTGCACAGCGCACACTGAGCCACAAAGATGGAGAGGGTGGTGCTAAATGGCTGATTCTACCACAAAATGTCTTATTTTCTACAATCATAATGGAATGGAACCTCATTCTCACTGCATACACTAATCACACCCAGCTTGCCAGCATTGCTTTACATTTGTTGGTTTCCAACTGTATTAATTATTTATGAACCCTGACACGACAAACATGCTTCCAACTAAATGTTCTAATGCACAATTACACAATATGCAGGTTGAGTCAAAATGTACAGTTACCAGAAACAAAAAGGAAAATGCCATATCTGAATACCCCAGCAAGTAATGGGTGAGGAGGTCTATCTTTTACACTGTGTACGAAACCTGGCTGCCATCTTCAAAGCCACCACATTGGATGAAGGTTAAGTTTTTCCAATGGGAAGGTGGACAGGTGGAAGGTGGTAGCATATCAAAGAAGAGCCGAACGGTCTCTAAAATGGACTGCCGCAATATCACTTGTTGTTCAGAAGTTACCAACACCGGAAGTTCAAAACTTTTGTTGTTTGTACGCAGGTAACTGAAGATGGAATTGATTATATTGATGTCTGGCGAATGCACCTGTCGTATCATAGCTGCAGACATCAACAACTGAAAGATCACCCAAAAAGATCACCAATTTCACACAGCACTGTTACATCCCTCATAGCCAAATTTAAAGAAACCAGAACTGGGTACAACAAGCCATGTAGTGGTTGTCTGAAGACTGCTACTGATGGTAAAATGGTAAGCCTTAACAATGGTAGACAGTATACACCGATCAGCTATAACACTAAAACCACTAGCCTAATATTGTGGATATCCCCCTTGTGTCACCACATGGACTCATCCAATCATCTGATGGTGTACTGTCATATCTGAGACAAAGACATTAGCAGTAGATGCTTCAAGATCTCTACGTTGCAAGTTGGTACCTTTATGGTTTGGACTTTTCAGATTGAATGGCTTCACAGATTGAGTGTCGGATTGCTCCAAAATTCTGCATGCATCCACTACAAACATTTTGCCCAGTTGGCAAACGTTGATAGGTTGCAATATTAGCTTAAGAGATAAAAAAGGACACCAGCGAGGATTCCGTGATCCATCAACAAGAACGAGCAGCTCCCACAGTTTAGTTGTCCACCAAGTCTCTATTGCTAGCTATTAAACACTGCATACAGGATAGTTCTACTGCTATATATATATATATATATATATAGTATATACTATACTATACTATACTATATATACACTAGTGCAGGACCTGCTCTATTAGCTACAGTGTGAAATTCTGAAGGACGGGTGGCTTAGTGATTAAAGTACTGGACTGTGGACTAGAGGTAAGGCTTTTAACCCTCAGTTGCTTTAAGATTCTATCAGTTGGCACTCTGGATAAGTGCATCTGCTAAGCGAAAATATAATATAAGTTCAGAAATCTGTGTTATCAGTAATGAGATAATACATACAGAATATACACTATATAGACAATTAAAATTAAATCTGAAACATGGGTATTAGTACAGTGTTTCGTTTAATATTTTGTCCTGATAAAGCTGATAATTATCCAGTGATTGGAAATTGTAATAAACCAGATTGGGGCAAAATGATTTTCTGGAGGGTACTTGTGGGGCATAATGTGGGGTACATCTATAATAAAAACCAGACAAATGTGTGCATCCTGATCTACTAGCATTAGTAAAAATCACCTTCTGGACAAACTAAGGCTGTAAATAGATAAAAATATAGATATATATATCCTGAACATGTCTCATATTCCATGATAATCTAGCACACTTTGTGTTTAGATCCTCCCAGACACCGTGTTCTACTACGCGCACCCACGCGTGCACACAAGCACACAAACGCACACACGCACGCACCTGTTTATTATTCCTGTATACACCCACCCACCTCTCTTTATTACATGCACAAAGCCTGGACAGATGCTGGAATCTTTAATCAGAGGCTCCATTTATAGCCAGGCAAATACAGATCTGCATTGCCCTCTCATCTGTCAGCCAGCAGGGAGGTATTACTGAGAGCTAAATTGAGACAGGCCATCATTACAGCCAGGCTATGGCTCCACAGGCCTCCTTCACTACAGCAGCATTAATATATCCATTTATTTACTCCAGATACCTTAACCCAGGTCAAAGCCATGGCCTGGCAAGAATGCTTTCCCTCAGCACTTTGAGGTCACAGTTTAATCAAGCACAAGATGGCCGGCATAGCTGCACTATACCTTTCAGCCATGATGATGTGTGGGCTATGAAACTGTAGTTAAAATGAGTTTAGAGCAGATTGCCTGGAAATGGAGTGTAACAATCATACAATCTGTTCCTTCTACAGCCAGATAACAGAGATGCACATCTTAATTCCCAAGGCATAGAGAAGAAAAAACAAATAAGGCAAGCAAAATTATAGCAAGGAAGAAGTACAGTCAATCAATCGTAAATCAAAAATGAGGGGATATTTCATTTTAAAATATTGCCTAAGTTTTGCAAGCAAGTATATTTGTGCTGGGAGGTCGCATACAACCTTGAAGTACGTTCACATCCTTGTTGCTGCTCACATCTTAAACCTGGACCACCCAATAAACACGCATATATTAATACACACAACACAACACAAGTGGATACTAACCCAGGATTGTGGCAAATATACTCACAGATCACTTTATTAGGTACACATAATACACTCGTTGTACATTTTAACAGTTCAACTTATTATATAGAAGCTCTTTGTAATTCTACAATTTCAGTCCATATGTTTCTCACACATATTTCAAGCCAAGGAACTGAGGGTTATGTGTCTCTCGAGGACCCTACAGCAGAAGCTTTGCTAAAGATGGATCCCTCAACCCTCTGCCCAACAGTCCAGTACCTTAACCACTGCTCCAACACTGGCTTTAGTCCTATGGTTAGTGAACTGTAGATTCCATTTTCTGAAATCATGAAAGCATTCATGTTTAACAAATATCTAAAGCAAAACATGACTTGACAAAGGGTATTAACTGCATGTAAATCTTGTATGATTTGGACACATACTTTGGGGCAGAAGATGGGGTGATCGAGTGGCCTACCAGTCTAACGCACCTATCAACCTAATATAGACCGTTTCACCATGTCTGAAGGGTATACAGAGGAATTCCTTGTGTTCTCTTGAAAAAAAAAACACTTCAGGATTTCCTGGCAAACCAAAAATACTCGAAGATAATGTTCTTTCAATTAAGGAAATTACAAGTTTAAACACAAAATGAATTGTAGCTGTGGGGATTTTGGTTTGGTTTTGCTACCCAGGGTTAGTTTGATTGATATTCATCCACTCCGTATAAGATTAAGTGCACACCACCACCTTCTTTATTCAGCACTAAGGTGTTCAGCTGGTCTGTACATCATGAAGGAGGTGCTGAGAGGATATTGACTGATTATGCCGGTGGAGCTGACATTGCACTCAATGGGAAGCCAAAGACAATGAGGAGGATCCACGGCCAAATTTAGAGCCAGCAGCTGCTTTGCCCTGCACCGCCCCTTGCATCTGCCAAGTCATCCTGAGCAGGACCCAGAGGTGACTCCAGCATTGCTAACACAATCACAAACCTACCTTCAAGCATCCAACTTTGTTTCCATGGGAGGATATTAATGTAATTGTACATGATGTTCTACCTGCATCTACGTCTATCCATAGCCACAAAACCAAACCATTCCTGCTTTTAAAAAAAATCTACCCTTTATAATCTTTCAGTTCAGGCCACTTGTCATACTGGGAACAATTTATCAGTATTTATCACTTCGTTCTCCTTTCAGAAAACCTTTTGCTTTCCCCTAAATGTCCTCGATTTTGACCATGTCAGCATGACTCGTGTGAGTGGGGAAACCATTCAGCAATGTGATGCCATGCTTCACCTTTAGCTTCCTCCCACTTCCTTTTCAGTTTTTCCTAAACACACTGTGTGACAATATACTGTAGTGTAGTAACACAAATGACTGGATCACACAAAACCAAAACTGTTAACTTGTAAAACAAATCTGTTAACTGGCATACAGCCACACAGAAACAACGCATGACATCCGGAACTGTGCAGCCTTTTTTTTTTTTTTTTTAAAGCACTGTACAATGTCATATTATTAATGTTTTCAAATATGTGTTATCCTGCAAAAGGGGGACTGAAAGCTTTATCAATCACCTTTGTGGAAGCCCATCTTAGACAGAAAAGGGTGAAGGACCTTCTGCCCCACAAGCATCTCATCTAGAGGCAAAAGCTGTAATTGCAGATGTGTGGAAACAATCAGAGGTGTAAATAAGGAGAAATAGAGGAAGGTAAACTGTGTTCAATTGTCTCTCTGATTCTTTATTAGGAGTGGCCCCCCGGCATGTGGCTTGTTTATATACAAAGCCTGCTGTACGAGGTGAAAATAAGATGGTGTTTAAAAGAGAATTGGTGAGTGGTAATAGTCCAGTTAATACTAAAACGCAAAGTGAACAAAATGAAAGAAGTAGATAAAAATATACAGGCATATTAGAGCTATAACAATGAGCAGCAAAGCTAATAAACACTAAATAATACTGTTTTTCCTTGGTTAACCTTAATACCGTTTATCTTATAAACCAGCACAAACTAAATTCAAGTATTTAAATTAAAAAATGATTAACACTGAAGTAAGAGAAATGACACTTGTTCCCAACATGTAAAGCATTACGTGCATTGTTAACAAATCACACACTTTTTAAACTTAAACAAATTCTTAATTGGAAATTGATTTAACCACTACAGATATAAACGAAATCTAGAGCTATATTGCTCACAAAATTAAGGGATACTTCAGAACGGGTCAAAGCTTTGCAACAATTACTTGAACCTTTCTGAACAGTTACATGACCCTTTTTGAGCATTCACAGGGGCCATTCCAGACAGAAAGTCGAACATTCAGAGGCATGTTCTTTGGAATGTTGTGAAATCAGGCAGGGATAACATGGATCATAAGATTATGCACTTTCATATACACACTTACTTACTGAGTTGATACCACCAATGTGACACGATCAGATTTGAACCCAGGACCTTCTGGTGCACAAAACGAGTCCAGTGCCTACCACTGTACTGCTGAGGGTACTAATGTAAACCAGGACAGGTTAACATTAAATAATAAGTACACATGTGCCATATGATACATATTTGAGAAACTTGGAAACAGAGTGCAGTGCGCTGCAACTCATGACTATGGAGGAAGAAGTATAAATCAGCGTTCTACCTTTCTAACTAAACGGACTGAGGAATGTTTTTATTTGCAGAATTAGTAATCTGCTGTAATCTAGATCTCTTGCTCCTTCTAGTGGCAGCGTGTAGTATCACAAGGGCTTTAAAAGACTACAGTAGAAGCTAGTTTCCTTGCAGGTAAAAGTGATGTGTGTATACAAAGGTAACTGCACACGCACACAAAATCTAACATACAGCGCTGCTTATTGTGGACAGAACAAAGATTTTGAAAGAAAGAGAGAGAGAAATGGAAAGGCACCCAAGCTAAATGATTAGTCACGATACACCAGTGCTATGCCTGGTGGATTTAATGGGCAATTAGTTATGAAGTCTACAGCCACGTCAGAGATTTCATCAGCATTACCCAAGACTCTATAATTGGATCATTAATTATTGGATATAACTGCTATTAAGTAAGAAGAGTGAGACACAGATGATCTGATGTACAGTGAAGTCTTTTAATGAGACTGCCTGGATACCCGTCATAACGCAATAGATGATTCAGCTCTGCACAAAAAAACCTCATGCTGTCAAAAAATGCAACTCATCCAGAATTCACAATATTAAACTTTTATTAGGTGATATTTGACAGAAATAAATTCAAAACATGAATGAACATTACGACTAAACGTTTCACATTCTTACACACAAGAAAACATGGGCATAAGTAAAGGACTGTTTTACTGCATGAGAAATCATGGAACATTATAAATGAAACATGATTATTTAAAGCAGAGTTATTCTCAGTAAGACTTCTCAACACAGCCAGGAACTAAATATTGCCATTGTGTATTGCATCTACTAAAAGCAGAGATCGGTAATTAGCAGGATTAAAATTATTCAACATTAGGCGTCACTAAAATCCTGAAAATAGCAACGAACTTGGGAACGAACTGGACTAAAAATTACCGGTGAGAATTCAACTATCGTTGATTCTACCAAAGCCATATTTTCTACACAGCACACACGTCTGCTGAAGTAGAACAGAAATTGTATGACTCATAAGCCTCATCTGAGGATACAGCCTCAAGATATAGGTTGACAAGTGGCAAAGGAAGCTCTGGAATGATTACGTGTATATTTAACGATGTGAAATGGTACAAGTAAAAAACAACCCTGAAAACAATAAGAACGAGAATGTATAAGATTTTCCTTTAGCCTAGCTTCAAAGCACCATAAATTCCACAAACAAACCAATAGATACTTCAGTTATAAAATACGTGTTTATTCTATAGTTCAAAATCTATTTATTATTATATATTAATTATAACACTTCAGGAATCTGGCTTCACAAAATATAATGGAAATAAACTTTGCTAATACAATAACATGTGTGACCATGTTTGACCCTTGTACCATAGGGATTGCAAATTTAGGTTGGGAAAATATCTATTTTTATATTTACTATGGATTTATTTTCATTGTACTGGTTAAAAATTACAACACTGGTATATTCTAGCAAAATTTAATACTAGACCACTTTCTAGAATTTCTGGATTCCCATCATAAAGCAAGAGTTCTACAGAACTGACAAAACAACACTTAGTCATTGCAATTATCAGACCGTTTGGATGCTCATATGTCAGGCAAGAACATAGAATGCACAAAATGAAAACACAATGCAATGGCTAAAAAACCAAGACACAAACTCACACACTCCGACATTAGACCAACATGAACATACATGACAAATAAAGACAACGCAAATAACAAGGAGACCAAATATCTTCAGACAATCACTATCACGAAGAAAAAACAGTGGAGCTGTCAAACATAACTGACATATCAAGCAAAGAATACTAAAGAATGACTAAAGGTGCTGCTGTGTTCTGTCTCCATTAAGCTGGAAGCTGGATAAACTATTAAATTATGAATGAGAATCGCATTCTGTACTTTGGACATACATGATATGCTTATATACATGTAAAAGGAGGAAGGTGTGTTGCTAAACACCATGTATTCACTTGTAATTTAATGAAGGGAAAATGTTTGGAATGTTTACTAGTAAATATAAATAGTGGCCTGTGGTAGCCTAGCGGTTAAGGTACTGGACTCTGGACCAGAAGGTCCAGGGTTCAAATCCCACCTCTGC
>JAUZST010062286.1:0-41864 GCA_034779995.1 Parotocinclus haroldoi | reverse complement strand
CCCCCCCCCCCCCCCCCCCCCCCCCCCCCCCCCCCCCCAAAGCATAATACAAAACAGCGCTGCTCACCTCTGTCTGTCTAATGATGTCATCAAGTGTGACAAGACTCCTCCCCACGGAGTGCTGCTGCTGTTGCTTAAGGCGTACTTCTACGTGTCGGACCATGGAGAGCAGAGCAACAATTTGCTGATCGTGTTCTAGGCATTCTTGGCGGACCAGTGAGGACTGTGAAGAGAAAACATAAACAAATAAGGAACTGGATTTCCATTATAAACAGACTACACTAGTTCGTATAATGTTTACACCAGACGTTTATGAACTGGGCAGAACAGTGGTCAGGGCTGTCGCCTCACAACTCCATAGACTAAGATCAAGGCCTGGTCTGGCTTATGTGTGTGTGTGGAGTTTGCATGTTCTCCATGTGTCCGTGTGGATTTCCTCCTATTTTCCACATATTATCCAATAGTCTTAGGCCACCATTAGACAGATCGTTTTAGCAATGGTTTCTTGACCGTGTATAACAATTTATAGAAATATGATCAGACACAAACGCAAAGATCACAACGTTTTTAGCAACTCTAGATTGTGAAGACAGGTCAGACGAATTGTAATTAATAGCCCCGTCATTCCCTGCCATGAAAATGACTTAATCACGAAACACAATTGTATTTCAGCCCTATAAAATGGCCTGCTGACGTCCTTTCAGCGAGGATCTCGTTATGTCAGGAGTAGAAGTTAACGAGGAGCTCATAGCACTCTGTCATACTGGTTATAAGAGCAGACTGGGTTACTTTAAAAGGGTAATGGTGCTTTTAAGCTTTCTTCTGTTAACCACCAAGGAAGCATCATTAAAAGGGTTTCACAGGTAACACTGCTAACATTACATTGTATTGCAATTGCATTGTATTTCATTGAGAGCACCCCAATCAAACATTTGCTGAATCATCAAGGACCTCGAGGAGAGCGGTTCTGTTGCAGTGAATCGGGTAAGGGTTGCATAGGTTGCAAGATTGCAAAACATCCTCCAAGAGGATCCGGGAGCAATTTGGAGATGAACAACGCTTTTTCCAGCAGGATGGACCACCATGTCGAAAGGCAACAAGTGATGACCAAGTGGCTCTCAAACTGGCATCATTGACTGGGCAAGTACGGGTTGCCATCAATCAAGATTTTGCCCAGAAGCTGATTCGAACTGCACAAGTCTTAACATAGAAGGGTCAACAGTGTAGAAAAGGTCTTTGCTTAAACTGGAAGTTCGGCCAGGGATGGTCTAGCAACCAAGAAACAACCACTTTTTCACAAGAGGATCAGGGTGAAAATGCTAAAAATCACAATGGTTTGAAATGTCGATCAGTGGAAAACTGTATATGCCGTGATCAATCAAAGTTCATAAAATGTTAGGTCCAGTTATTGACCGGTTTGTTATACATGGTCGCTATACCACTGAAAAATCTAACCTAAATGGTGACCTAAGACATTTGCACAATACTGTACTATAGGCCAATTGGCACCTCTAAAGTAATCCAGTGTGGGTGTTGGTGTTGGGTAAGTGGCACCCTGTCGAGCGGTGATTCTATCTTTTATTCTGCTTGGTTCCAGCCCCTTCCTGATTCTGACTTGGATGAGCACGTATGGAAAGTGAGCAAGCGTGCGAGTGAGTGCATCGTTTCACTTACTTTGCTTATCTGTGAGGCAGTCCTCTGTTTTTTAAGCGGTTTTTCATCAACAACCTCTTGATAGTCTTCATCTTCATCTTTCCAGCACACTGTGGTATCACATGTAGCCTCTTTGGCTTTAGAGAATTCAGACTCTCTAGTCGTAGACTTCTTAGGGGAAGTTTTGTCTTTTGGCTGAACGTTAATGTAAGTGGTATCCTTAGCAACACTGTGCTCTGGCTCAATGCTAACCGTGTCTGTGTCGGTGGTTTGTATAACTTCATCCTCTGGTATAGCAGCAGAATCCTCAACTGGGGTGGAAGCCGGGACAGGTTTGTCCTTTTCCTCACGGCTACCCGTTAGAGCCAAATATGGCCAGTTGCAGACTGCAGAGGTTTCCAAGTTTTCAGCCTCCGTTGTTGTTCTCTTTCCAGTCTGCTCAGCTACGTCAGCAGCGCAAATTGGTCTTTGCTTGTTTTTGTCTGTCGCAACATGGGAGCTGTGAACACTGCTTACATCATGCTTTCTGGATAAGTCAGTTTCACTTACTTTGAGTTGCTCCCAAGGCGTCACATGTTGCTCTTTACAAACCCCATGACGTAAAACTTCTAACTTTTCAGCAGCCCGTTTCTCACTGACGTCTCGCTCAAAGACCTTCCTAAGAATGCTTTCCTTGGCTTTCATCAAAAGTGCTTCCTTTCCCAGCTGTACCTGGTTGGGTTTTTGAGATGGTTCCACATCTTCTTGTTTTGTTACATTTAATGTTTCACTTTGGGATGGCATATTATACTCCATGGTTCTGTTCACTGCCTGACCACATTTGCTCACCTCCGCATTTTCTTCATTTGCATCCTGCTCTAGCACCTGCTTGGCCTTTTTATTCTTTCTTTTCTTCTTCCTCTTCTTATCAGGCTGTCCTTGAACATGTTCCTCGGAAATATCCAGCTCCTTCTCAAACTCCGTAGGTTCCACGTCTTTTAAAACTTCATGCTGCATTTGACTTGGTTCACCTACATTGTTTAGATCATCCTGTACTCTTGCAGGTTCTTGTGTTGACCCGTTGATGTTTTTGATATTTTCAGTAGAATGCATAACTTCCACACTCTGGTTCAGGTCCTCTAGAGATGCTTGGATTCCATTATTTGGTTCAGGTGATCCTGACACACTGACTTTTACATCAGCAGGTACTTGATCAATAACGAGGGAATGTTCCGTGTCCTGAAGAGCATATGAAGGTGTACCAACATGGGCAGATTTCAGAACCATGGAATCCACCTCAACTCTGCTGTCTATAACATCATCTTTAACAGATTTCTGGTCTGTTCTTATAGGCTTTCCAGACTTGTCAGTAACACATTCTCCAGTTAAAGCCACACTCTCGTCTGTAGGTTGTCTCACTCTGTCAACACTGCTTAAGTCTACAAATGCACTGGACTTTTGCTGAGCGACTGGAATCTGCGGTCTTATCTCGTCCTTCATGACCTGTGTAGTTGGAATGCCACTCCTATGTGGGGAGTCTTGAACTTCCATCTCTACTTCCACTTTTCCATCTAATTTCACAGATTTTTGATCGATCTCATTATCTCTACTGGATTTGGCCTCAATGTCTAAATATGAGGTTCCTCTCATGTCTACGGTTGGTTCCAAATCCTCCCTGATACCACTTCTTAGTCTCTTATCAACCAACTTTTGATCAGTTAATACACAGTCTAGTTTTTGGACCTCAAAACACACTCCGTCCTCTCGACCTACTTTCACATCTTTTTCATCATGTCTATGATGAATGCCAGCTTCTTTTTCAAGCTTGCCTACAGATGAGCACTCCTCCCAATCAGTAGTCTCTCCAACCGCCAGATCACCTTTGTTCTCATTTTCTAAATTCACATCTTTAAGAGATTTTTGCTCAGTCACTGCCAGCTCCTCTCTAATATTGTTTTCTTGCACAGACATCATTTGTGAAGGCTGTAGAACTTCCAAGTCGAATTTGACCATACTCTCATCTTTCACTTCAACGCTAACGCCATCTTCACTGGAACTTAGATCAACACCAACAGCCTCTTTTCCAGGTTTATCCTTAACGACCTGAAGTAATGAAGCCTCTGTAGTCTTTGTAAGCTCTGTGTCCATTTCTCCAACGTTACCTTCTTTCAGATCGTGCTTAACAGATGTTTGAGTCTCAGCAAATACCTCTACAGTCGAAACCTTTTTCATGCATGGGGGTTTCAAAGCTTCCAGATGCACTTTCTTCTCACTTGTGGTCTCCGGAATTTCTACTTGCGGAACTGCAGTATTGTCTGTAGGCAACGAATGTACTGTCGTCTCGTTGTTTGATTTAATTTCATCTTCAATAAATCTTTCCATCACAGTCACGTTTCCAATAGGCTTTGCACTGACATCTTTAGTCATCCTAGTGCTCACAGACTTCTGATCAGTGTCTACGACTTCCTTTATGACGTTACTTCCAGTACCCTCTGCAGGTGTAATCACGCTGTCTTTACCAATCACAGCTTCCACATCCATTCTGACCTCTTTCTCACGCTCAGCAAACTTTTTATCAATTGACAAGTCTTTTCTACTGCTGTTCTCAGTACGTTCTATATGTAGCGCCATACCTAAACGCGCCGACCTTGTCTCCGGACTTTCATTTTTTTCTGTATCTTTTCTGTTTTGCTTTTTATTTTTCCCTTTTCCCCGTTTCTTCCCAACCATCTGTCCCTTTGCAACCATGGATGCAGTAGTTTCCTTTGTACTGCCCTTCCTTTCTTCGACGTCACAGATTATCGCTCGATCTGACATTGGTTGCTGTTCTGTTGCCTTGGCAGTCCCATCCGATTCCCTGAAAAACTGAGCATGTCCATCACGTGACGGCTCAAAAGTATCTGGGTTAAGCCTAGAGCTGCTCTGCTCATTCATTTCCAGGATTGTTGGGGCAGGTAAGTCAACGGTTGATTCAATCTGAATACCTGGCTTTGTAGTACTGACCGGCTTGTGTATGGTATGCTTTTCATCTTTAGATTTGATCTCTGCAACCTGTGGAACAACTATTTTATCCAACTGTTTCTGGGGTTCTAGATCTTCAGTTTGCTTGGGACTCATCTCTTCGATGGCTTCCTGCAGCCTTCTTTCGGCCTTTAAAGCAAACTGACTTATAACTTCAAATGATACATCAGCACCTTTTCCCACTTCACTTGACGTGTGTATTTGGTCCTCCATTTCAGACGGTGGACATTGTCGAACCTCTAACTGTTCGTCTAAATCTGCATACGAATGATCTTTATGGCGACCTGAAGCCCGATCTGCATCAGCATGAAACAGTCTATTCATTTCTGTGCTTTCTCGATCCGTGACTGCGGCGCTGACTGGATTTGACAAGTTGTAGGGTTGAACCGAGTCCACCATTACAGAGCTGTCTTCCTCAGCGTGAGGCTCATCCATAGAAGCAGATTTGTGCAGCCATCCACTTTGCCACAGTTCTGCAGCCATTTCCTTAGATATGAGGCCCTCTTGAACAGACTCTTCAAAATGTGCCATTCTCTGACCAGTGACAGGGCTAAGTAGCCCTCCTTTCAAAATCTGATTTTTTGCAATGACAATTGCCAAGTCTTTATCAAGCAGGCCTTTATCCACAGCCTCGGGGAGACTTATTCTTTTGCCGTTCGAAATATCGACGATTCCTCCAGAATCTGCTTGACTCTGTAATATTCGAAGCGCTGGAACTGGATCAACTTGGCCAGTCCTTACTGCCTGTAGCACAGTCATCATGTCACCACTCTGTTTGTTCGGAATGCCTCTGAAGGGTCTCACCTCAAGGAACCGCCGACCTGTCTCAACGTCAACCTTGCCCTGCTTTACGAGTTCGGAGTGTGGTGTAACTTGAGCACTGCGAGGGTCCAAAATAGCAGATTTTACATTGGGCAAGGTCATGGCTTTATTAGCGGTTTCTGCATCGATCAAACCATAAGAAACAGCTTCAGTTAGTGTATGCCTGCACTTCGATGCACCATCATAAATAAAGCCTGCAGATGCCCGGAGGAAGACAGTTTTAGGATCCAAACTTTGACAGGACTTCTCGAACTCCTCCATCATTGGTACAAACGCTATTTCAATAAGGCCTTGCTGTACCGCTTCAGTTACACCAAAGCGAATACCAGACCCATGGTGCACAATTCCTCCTTCAGTCACCTGTTCCTGTAGGATCTGCTGGGCTTCTTCCTGGCCAAGAATGCCCTTTTCAATAGCTTCTTGAAGAGGTACAGACTGTTTTGTTTCAGGGTCCTTTATTCCATCCATTTGAAGTTGAAGTTTTAGCTTTTTTTGTAACGCGTGTGGATCAGAACCCTTCTCCAGTGAAAGCAGTTCATCCTTTCGCTCTTCCTCTATAAGCCCAAGATTGGCTGCATGGCTTACTGAAAGTTTCCTTCCCTCCTCAAGGTCAACAATTCCCCCAGACACAACCTGGGCCTCAAGTAGACGAGCAACGGTTTCTGAATCCACGAGTCCTGCCTTAGCGGCGTCTTTTAGCGAATAAATGTGACCATGCTCCACATCAATCACACCAGAAAGAGATTTTTCTGAATGCAACATCCTGGTCATTAACTTCACATCCAGGAGGCCTTTCTGCATTACATCATCAACGCTCAGTGGCTCACATGTACGCATATCCAAAAAGCCACCAAAAAGCCCTGCGTTCAGCATGACTTTGAGAGCGGTATGACCTGGGAGCAGCCCCTGGGATATTGCCTCATCCAGCAACAACGTCTTGGTCCCCACGGTCAAAACACCCCTTTGCTGCAAGTCATTGGCCATGCGATCAATATCTCCATCTTCATCAATTTCCACTGCAATTCTGTTTTCAGTTTCTAAGGAGTGGGCATTGTCCAAATTATTGTTTGCTCCATTTAGATTTGACATTTCATCACTTCGATTCGAATCTTCAGTTTTTGTGACTTCCCTGGTAGTCCCATCAAGTTGAGAGTAACCCGCTTCAGTCGCATCTTTACAGCTTTGTTCATCAGCAGAGGTCCTTATGTACAGCACGTCAGATGTTACACTTTCTACTTTATTTCTCTTAGTCACACACTTTTCTGATTGGATCATCTCAGCCTCAGACCCAGGTCCAGTCAGACCCACTGCTTCTGCTCCCCTCTGTGTTTCCTTTTCTGTGTCTGGACCCAATAATCTGGAATTTGTTTTCAAAGGTTTCACTGGTTTCATAATTGAAAGCGGAGTCTCGGTTTCATGACTTGTTTCAGCTAGTTTTAAGCCTGAATCCGTGATCTTTACCTCGACTCCATCAGTACGAGTCGCTTCTTTAGAAGAAACAACTGCAGCTCCCTCTGTGATGCTCTTTGCTTTAACAGTCTTGAAGACATTATCAGGAATATCAGTCCTATGCTCTTCTAAAAGGTGTTTTTCTCGCGTACGATCTCTTAATACATCATAAGTTGAGATTTGACACCAGGCCTTCAGGTCTTCAGCCTTTTCCTGTTCAATTTCGCACCTCGGCAACAAATACTCTTCCCTTGGACCTTTGTCCAAATGCTCTCCCAGGTGTGATGTGCCGGTGCTTGAATCTTTTACTGATCCAATTGAAGTTAGAAACTCCATGAGTTTAGGTTCCAGCAGGACCAGACGCTCTGCTGAAAGGGCATTTATGTAGCTGTGTTCTGTTAAGACTGCGAGGAGACCGTCCTGAATCTGCTCACGGGGGCTGGAGGCCTCAAAATCGGGTGCAACAAACTGGAGCCGAGGAAGTGAGGCAGTACCTGCGGAAAACGCTGGTGACGAACAGGAAGTGCTCCAGCAATTTGGGGACCCTGTTTGAGTCATGGTATGTAGAACATCTGGAATCTTTGTCTGTTCAAGTATCCTCACGGTTTCTAGTCCCAAAATCTTCTCGGCTCTACTGAGAGGAATCAGCTGGCCATTTTCTGGGCAGTAAACCGCACCCACCAAACGACGTTTGTGTAAAACTTTCTGAGCAAACTCCCATGAAATGACACCCTGATGAAGCGCCTCAGTGATGGGAAGCAGCTCACCTGACTCTGGCCACAGCATGCCCTTAAATGACCAAAGCGACTCCAGCACTCTAAGAGCCATGTGAGAAGAGAGCAAGTCCCTCAGGATGGCTTCATCTAACTCGAGGCGCTCGCCACTGACTGGGTCGATTATTCCTCCTGAATGTAGCTGGTGTGTCAGCAGGGCACAGGCCAGGTCTTGATCCATAAGGCCATGTCGCACAGCTTCATCTATGCTTAGTCGATGACCTGACCGGGGATCAGTAATTCCACCTGCAAACAGCTGAGCCTCCAGAAGTCGAACAGTGACTTGTTTGTCAATCAGTCCTTCACGGACTGCCCGGAAAATGCCTACTTTCCTGCCAGATCGTAAGCAGACCGTTCCACTTGACTGCTGACTGACTGGCAGCAGAGACGAGCCAGTTTCCCGGTTCAAAACACATCGCTGCTGGAACTCTGACAAACTCAGCTTTTCTGCTGTATTCGGATCGATAAGCTCCTGACGATTTACACGGGAAGATAACTTGTTGTAAATAGCGACCGAGATTAATCCCTTATCTCTGGCCTTTTCAAGACTTTCATTAGTGGAGGAATCACATAATCCCTCTGTCCCCAACTGCAGCTCCAGAATACGGAGCCCAGTTTGCTCCTTTATGTGTCCCGCCTCCATGGCTGCAGCAACTGGTATTAACGGAGTCTTTTCAAACTGCAACTGTCTTACAAGCCTTAGAGCGGCCTCCGTTTCTAATAGTGAACGGTAGGCGTGGCTGTCAATCAGACCAGAGGCAAGACCCTCTCCTAACGAAAACCTCTGGGGGGAATCAGGATGCAATAGACCACCCATGACGAGCTGTGCTTCCAAGAGCACGTGGCATGTTGCTTGGTCTATCAGACCTCGCTGTGATGACTGGAAAACTGGGAATGTTTCCACAGTACCAAGATCGATAACCCCAGCGATGGTTTCACGTCCCTGAGAAAAGAAATACAGCGTGTAAATAAAATACTGTTGTCTTTTTCCCCAAACCACAGCAACACTTATAGCTGTGCGATTAAAAGCTTTGTTACTTTAACTAAATCGGACTAGTAAAAACTGACATGCAACACACCCCCAACCAGGTTTTATGCTAAAATAAAACAAGCCGTATTTGGGTAGCAAACCATAATTTACGTTTTCACAGCCCATAGAAGGAAATGACTGTCGCAAAACTTAAACACTACACGGGAATTAAACAGTACTGCAAGGTATGTGTGTAGAGCTACAAAGCAAGGAGCATCCTGAAGCAAGTACGGCACAAATACTTGATGCATTTTTATAAAAGTTATCTCTACGGTCTGCGAGCAGTAATACAGAAGGCAAGTGCATTTGAGGACAGGGCAGGTCAGAAATAAAGCAACGGTAAGAGAGAAAAGCAGGCACTACTTACCGTATTGGCTGGGTCCATAAAGGCATACACACAGACAGGCCGACGGCTCGGCAGTTTGAGGTGCAACAAGGTGAGAAGCTGGATGTTAGATTTCTGCATGCCACACTCCATCTGCCTGAGACACTGCCAGGACTGTCTATCTCCTAACTTTCAGCCTGAACTCCTATGCTCTCGATTAAGCTACAAAACAATTAATGCTACCACATTCCTACCGGGTTTACAATTTGACTTACCGTTTGTAAAAAGGAAACCGTTCGCGTGTGTTTCTCCGCATGAAACGACCTAGTGACCTATTTTTTTTTCTATTTAAATGCTATTTGGAGACGTTTCCCGGCAGCTGTTAGTGATTTTAAAGCAAAATGCTGATTAGGTTTCACACAATATTACTGTTTCGAAGGACAAGGACATAGACAACAATTGCACAAGCATACACACATATGCACACGCGCGCACACACACACACACACACACATATGCTCTGTGACCTGGATACATCATGCTCAAACTTGCAGACATAGAAATAGTTGGAATCTACATTCTCCTCTGTTAAATATCTTCAGCATTCACATGACACTGTTATCTCCCTCTACAGCAGTGGTTTCCAAAGTGGGGGTCCCCACATGTACAAAGAACAAGGTTTGAGCACTGCCATGCTACACAGTAAAAACATAAGGCAGTTAATGGTATGCCCCTTGTAATAACTCACCACTATAAAGGCGATTTGTCACTTTATGTTGTTCAATAATAAGATGTTTAGAGCAAATTCTAGACAAGGTTGAAAGACATGTATGCATGTGCCAGAGCGGGGTGCTCTAAATTATTAGAATCTTCAAACGGGCTCGCTGCTAAAAGGTTTGGGAACCACTGCTCTACAGTATGTATACACAAACGTAAACTTAACTTTGTACGAGCACGACTTACGACGTGAATTACCCGTGCCCTACGAATGATGGCTGCTTACTAATAATACCGATGGATCCTATGGATGAATGTGCATGTTCAAAATGCAATACACACCATTTAATTAATGCTGGTGTCTTGTCTTTCCACTCCGGACATAGCAGGAGTTGCTCATTGTACTCCTAGCATACTTCTATTGCTTGCTCAGTGATTTTTGCTTCTTCGGTTTCCCGCTACGTATCTGTCAAAATCTGTAGATGAGTGAATGTGCCCGTCCTGCTAGAAATGGTCCACCTCTGCTCGTTTCCCCAGCATCTACACTGCTCACAAAAATATATCGAGGTATATTTAACCGTGTATTTCATTTTCAAGTATCCCCTTATTTTTGTGAGCAGTATACATGTTCTCTCTAACCTACAACGATATGATCTGGTTAACATTCGCTCACTGATCTGTAAAACAAAAAGCGCCAGGTTTCGTGTTGCTTTTTTAACCCTAAAGTGTTACGGCTTTCCCCTACACAGGATTGTAACAGTGCAATGCTTTCTATGATTGCGCAAAAGAATTCTAAAACTATTGAAAATGACTGAGATTATTGATGACTTCTGGAAACGAAATGAACTGAAGCCTAAGATCTACGTGATTTTGATGATGGTACTGTATCGATGCTTGTGCATATTTCTAAATATAAAAGGATGCCTTTACAAAAATGCTCCTAATTCAGGGCCGGTAAGTAGTATGTGCTCGATTAGGATGGCAAATGATGATGCAGGTGGTAATGTGATTTCACTCCATGCTATTAAAATGATGTTATGTCAAACCAAACCTGTGAGTCGTATGGAGATGGTGACGCACGTCAAAAATGGTGACAAGCTACAAACAACATGCAGCACCCACTCAAGCACGCGCACATTTGCACACTGAAAATCGTACACAAGGCGACCGTTTGAGGCAACGCATCAGAAGCGCTTACTGAACGCAAGCCGTGTGCCTTTTAAAGCTCACTCTGGCAAAATGGCACGCCGAACTCAACCTCCTGACTATACCTTGCGTTTCTCCTCTTTGACCAGCTCCTCTTCTAGCTGATGTAGCTGAGTGGCAGAGCTTTCACACAGCTGTCTGTAGGTGGCAGTCAGATCATCCAGCTGTGACGTAACTTGGGCACGTTCTTCAGGGGACAACCTACGGATGGAACAACGTCAACATCAGATAGGGTACGTCTATTTGTGAGAATCTGTTTAGTGGGCCGTCTTGATGCATATGCTAACAATACGTATATTAATGACACTGCTGCTAATCGCACCTCCATTGATTGACTTCTCTAAAGGACCTACAGTCATAAATTCTATTTGAAATCACAATTTCCTATACACACCACCAAATCAGAAAAAGCTGGAATGCAGGTGAAAATCCAAAACTCAATAACAATTATTATTATTAACAATTATCGACAAGTTATTGAAGTGTTTAAGAGGCAAATGTTCCTCAAAGAAATCTAGGAAAACTTGTGTTTTATCAGTCCGAACAAATTTAGCTAGTTTTGCATTGTCTTGTAGGAAAATAGTGGCATTTGTGAAAGTGAATGCATGGACAAAGCTTTGCCGATATAATCCCATGTCCTTGTCGTTCGATCAGGAATTGATGAATGATGGTTGCTGATGCACAGCCGTCTGCCGGCCCTTACGGATTTGAATTCCTCCAGATTCCTTGAATAGTTTAATAATATTATGCGCCGCTTCCTTCCGATCTTTCCTTGAGTAACATCGCTTTTAGACGTTTCAATAATTCTGTCACGCGTTTGCTTGAAAACTAGAGATCCTCTGGTCATACATGCTTCTCAAAGACCTTCCTGCCTTTCAGGGATGCTACTTCGGTACCAAATCGTGGCTATAAATCACTCGTTGACATCACCCGTGTGTCTATGTAGGGTTTTTTTATCTCATTACTAGCAGGTGTAAATTACAGGAATAGATATTTATTAGCATATTAATATAGAGCTTATATAGGAAACCCATTTGGATAAGGAAACAGTTTTGTTCCTAAGATGCCTGCTCATTACTGTGTGACGGATTCCTTCCCATATGCACAGCCTTTAAGCTTGCGTATGCTGTTTCTTATAAAAATCACCTGATAAAATGCATGTCTGGCATCATAAAGATATCATTCTGGTAATCATGACGTCTTGGCAGCCCTTTAACTAAGAAATTAAATTAAATGAATGCAGCAAGCGATATAAGATATGATGAGCATAGTGTTATTAAATTATTAAAAAGCTATTAACGCATATCTTTGTACGGTCTACTCATATGTCTGTGCAGTGCTTTTTAGCGAAAGGCATTTGGGGCCAAAGTTAGCAAGTTAAAAATGTTTAAAAACATGATCATGCATTCAGTCATCTGCCAACATAGCCTTTTGTAAAGCACTTACTTGTTGGCCTGTTTTGAAAGGAGGAAGACCTGCGTGTTCCTTATAGCTTCAGCAACCTCTTCTTTTTTGGCGGCTAACTGCTCATTGATGGCCTGGGAAGAAAAATAAATTCCTCACTCCTTCCAGGCTGACAAGTTAATACACTGCTCACAAAAATAAGCGGATACTTTAAGAGGAAATCCCCCACAGTGAAATGTCCCCCCCATTTCCGTGAGCACTGCATTTTCATGTTATTGCTGCCATTTTATCTGAAACGCTGCAACGCTTAGGGCAGTAATACCTGCTGTGCAGACAGTGACGATTCAGCTGGTCCTGCAGCTCTCTCCTGAAGCCCTTTAACCCAGTCTAGCAAGTCAGAGACCTGGCTCACATGGGCCTGCCTTTCCTCCTCAACTTGTTTCTGTAAAGGTTTTGCATTTCAGACAAAAAAAAAGAAAAAAAAAATACTAGGGTGGCATCGTACAACGACAGTGCTTCGCAGGTTTTGTCATACCTCTTCCTCCTCGAGTCTCCTCAGTGCATCACTGATATACTTAACGTGTTGTGTCGTCAAGGTCACCAGAGCTGTGTAGCGTGTCCGCAAATCCATGAACTGGAAAAATCACAAGCATTACATGTAGCATAATCGTAGGCGGCAGGAACAGAGCAAATGGGGTTTTTCCTCTTTCTTTATGCCTCTTATCCTTCCGTACCTCCTGCGTTATGGCATCCGATGAGGAGTGCATCCTCCTGCGCTTCACCGGAGACTTTTGGGTCGATTCCACAAACGCTCTAAATGTCATGAGCTGCAGTTCATAGTCCTAATGGAAAATAATGAGACATTGTGCAGTGGCGTTTTGGTGGAACTAGGACATCCTTCGGTGACTTTGACCCATGGCTCCAATTCTGCCAAATCTATTCCAAAAAGAAGAGCTAGTCCTCACCTTAACAGCAGTGCAGTAGTGTTTAGAATGCTTCTGACACTCGTCCAGTTTGACTTGGTTCTGCTCAATCTCAGCCACCAGTGCCTGCAGGGGAACCGTTCAGAGAGGAACTCAAAGACCTAGAGCACACACTTCTCCTCCTCCTCCCCCCTGCATGGCACAGTAACATGCTGCACGCAGGGTTAAAGAAATCTTCCCTCTTGAACCTTTACTGTCTACCTGTTCACATGCTACTGTCACTTTACTCTGGCACATGTTCACTCATGTAAAGTAGTCTATATATATATCTATCTATAATATCTATAAAGTAGCATATATAGCAAGTAAGTATGTACGTAAATTGTATTTATGCAGCACTAGTCGTGTGCGGGGAACAACGAACAAATTCTGAGCCCTCGAACGAAGACAGAAGAGTATTGTTTTGAGCAGCTAAGAAATATAATTTGGAGCCTGGCCGTTTAATACTCTGTATGTGATTTAACCATGCATCCTAAAATATCTATAATATCCCACTGGTAATACCAATATCCCTATTTTATGTGCTGGTGGTTATTTTTTATGTTATGACATTATTTCGTTTATAATTTCTTTTTCTTGCTACACTGCAATTTTCCTGTTGGCATTCATGTTCAGGAGCAAATAAAGAATTTAACTGTACACAGAAACCTGCTTCCTTTTCCGTGCATATGTTAAGAAACGCTTTGACCAAAATATCATTTTCTACTGACCTTTATTCAGGCCTTTGCAAGCTTTAGCCAATCATGTCACCCTATTCCCCTTGCAAAAAGTGATTTCTTGGCTGTTCATCTTCCAAAAAGATCATCCCTGGCCGAGCTCCTTCAGACTGCTGAAGGCTCAAGTCTAAGGGGAGGTCACACTAAATATAGAGTATCCTATAAAAGCTCTGATTTCATTTGACTGAATACCGCACACATATTTTCTGTTATTTCCCGACTGTACTCCAAGAAAGAGATAATTGATGATGGCCTAATACTTTGCACAGCGCTTTCATTTTAGGACATTCGCACAAAGTGAATAAGAGCCTGAACATAAAGCTTGCCGTAGCGGTGCCACTGTGTACTGTGACCTACCGTTTGCTGGGCCAGTTGCTCAGACAGTGCTTTGCTGTCTGTCTGCTCAGGCTGGGTGTTCTCCTGTTTCTCTGTGGTCTCTTCGATCCAGCGGATGAGGCCAGAGTGACACTGTCTGTACTGCTGCAGCACTGAGCCTAGCATCTCCAAATCAGCTTGCCTAAAGGCAATACATCAAACTACTTTTTAGGCACCTGTAATGTAAATATTAGGGGTATTTTCACAAGAACACTGTACGCAAATGATACGTGGACACATCAGGGGTACCTGGAAAACATCTGAGTCATAACAGTCTCTAGTTCGAATGTGAGCTAACAAGCAAGCGAGCAAGCACTCAACCTGTAAGGTAGCTAATATATTTATACAAGACAAACATGCGTTCTTAAACTCCCACCTCTGCTTGTGATTTGCAACGTTTTATTTGAACTATTGCGGTAACGGCTGCTTATAAACGTAACATCCGAAGTTAACAGTTTTATTTCCTATTCTAATTTATTATGATAGGTATTTATGATAGCATAAATTCTAGCAGTGTTTTCCTCACATTCCCATTCTTTATACTCTTCAAACAACACGTCTCACCGGGTCTCCATTTGCCTGCGCACTCCATTCCACCTCTCTGTGAGCTGCTGTGCTTTCTCCTGATAGCGCTCCAGCTCGGGACTGCGCTCCGAATGCAGCTGGCTGAGCTGAGTCCCCGCCTCGCGCACCTGCCGCACCTCTGAGCTCAGAGAATGGAAAATGTGATCCTGCTCCTGTAGCTCCCAATTCCACTTCTGTTCAATCATTAAAAAAAAGCAAAAACGTGAGATAAGGAACGACAGGAGGACTGAGGAGTGTTCGTATATGTTGCGGGACTAGGGCTGGGACGATATGGCCTAAAATCAATATCGCGAACTATCGAGCAGTTCACCTCGATAACAATAAACGGACGATAATTTTAATACACACACGGCCCAAAAATAAAGAACGCGCGAGGCCAACATAAATACTTTAAAGCAGAAACAAATGAAGAAAATGTGAACTTTTCCTAAGGGTTGTTGAGGTTGGAAGTATGAAATAACATAACTTGCCTGTAAACACAAAGTATTAAAAATATATATATTTTTTTAAAATAAAGATATCACAAAGAGCTTGCGTCACTTGAAATGTTCACGTTTATTTGTCAAGTAATTCTTTGTAAATAAAGTGGAATGAATAAATGTCATATTTGCAGTTTGGAAAAGGAAACGATGAGTTGTGCAAATGGAATGTGATCATGTGATCACCTGATCACCGTCTGTTTTGAATCTGGGGTCAACAAAACTGTCCAAGTGTCCGAAAGTTCTACAGGAAGGGCGTCTGCAAACTTGTCGTTAAGGTAGGCAAGGATGTCACATTGGATGGCTTTTGTTAGTGCCACGTCGTCCTCTTCACAGATAAGATGGTGACATACTCCTCCCCTGACAGGGCATCCAGGTCTGACCATTTTGGAATATTGAGGCTCTGTCATCAGAGAGAATCAGACAATGTGATGGCATTCCTCTGCTCCAGGATCCTTGTTGTCGTCACGTGCATGTGGATCCCCATCTGGTTTGAGCTTCAGCTATTGACTGCTGCCGGTAGTCCTTGCTTTGAGCTTCGTGGTTTTTTTTTTTTTAAGTTCTTCCCATTGGAGCAGGTGCTTGTACTGCAGGTGGTGGAAAAGGTTCGACGTATTACCACGGCTTGTCGCAACAGTCTTTTTGGCACAGTGTACACTTGACCCGTCTTTGCTCAACATCGTTCCTGCTGAACCCAAAGCGCTGCCAAACGAGTGGTGACGCATTTTGGAAATAAGCTGCTTCTCTTCCTCCTGCACCAGCGCCGCCGTCCCCGCTTCGGCATTTAAAATGTTCTCCTCCAGTTTCAACCTCACCGTCTCTTCTCCTTATTCTCGTTATTGACTGGACAGGGTGGAGTCGCGTGACTGCACCGGTAGGGCAGCCTGTGGTCACGTGACCGCCCTACAGACAGCACGGAGCGCAGCCTCTTAAAGGACCATGAACGTGGCCGATGAAAAAAAGACTTTTCTTTTCATTTTTTAAGATACCGACATGAGCAAAATGACGTGGGTTATCGTCACACATTGCGCTATCGGTAAATTTTCGGTATATCGCCCAGGTCTGTGCGGGACTCACCTTTATTTGTTCTCTTAAGGCCAGAATGGCTTCGGTGTCAGCAGGAACAATGTCCTCCTCGCTCAACCGTCCCTCGTACTTCTTCACCTGACTCTCAGCAGCCTGTAAGCTTTTCATCAACACGTCCACCGTTTTCAACCTGAAAGCAAAACAGGAACAGTTCAGCTCGTGTCTCATGTATGCACTCACCACTACTAAGGTACCCAGGTATTCACGATGCTGTTTACTTTAAGTGCATTTGGTTAATCGGTTGTTCTAAACGGGCCCGTAATGAGTGTATTGCTATATCCTTGTGTTTGTCATGAACTATGCTGATGCAACGTTAAATAAAAACTAAGTGCAAACGTAAACGTTAACACAAACTAAACATGTCCGGGTGCATGGACTGACTTGTGCAGATAGACGGAGGACAGGGAGTTGAGTCGTTCTATTTTTTCTACAGCCAGATTGAGTTCAGAGCGCAGCACGGGCACACTGGCGGAGCTGGGCTTCTCCTCAAAGAAGCTCACGCAGCGACGGGACACATCGCCTAGATCTGACTGTAGATTTTTCAGATGTCGCTGCAGGTTCTGTACAATAATAACAGCCATGTAAGCATTATAATGACTCCAAATGAACATCGTTCACAAAACAAAACAGACAAAAGGGTCGTTACAGCTCACCTCTTGTTCTGCTATTTGAACAGCAGAGCCTTCTCCTGAGAGACCACTAGGTGGTGCAGTCTGCATTCCGGTCATCAACTTTAGCTCTGCCTCCTGCAGGCGAGACTTGATCTTCTGTAGCTCCTCGAGGTAAGAGCGTGACACCGACTCATCCTTCTCAACTAAGAAAAGCAGTCAGAGAGAAAACGGATGTTGTGCCGTCTTAACTTTCTAACCGTAAAATCCAGCACCCAGCACGCAGCCCGTCATGCTACCTGTCTCAATGGAGGTCAGCAGCGCTTGGCAGTGCTCGTGGCATTTCTGTGCTGCCCTCTCAAGGTCACGTCTCTCAGACGGTGTGAAGAGTGCACTCTCACGACTGTCCGCAAGAAAATCAGCCAAGTGGGCGTTCAGGTTATCCAGGGCCTGTTGCCTGTGAGAGGGAGACTGGACACGCATCTACAGACACAGAAAGATCAGAACCGAGTGAAATCCTCTGAAGAGGTCCTACATGGGTGCAAGCGTTATAAAGCACAGTTTAAAGTACTGACTGTGTCCAGGGTCCAGGAGGAGATGTTGCTCACGTCCCTTTGCACGTAGTGCCAAGACACCACACTCTTCATGTTCATATGCAGCTGGTGCCACAAAGACATTACGTTCTGATACATCTGCTCGGTTCTGCATGCAGAACAAACAGGGAGTGTCTTATTAGCACAAATCAGGCCATGCAGCGTTCTCCAATTGTTTAAACGACTTTACCATGAGGAATAAAGACCCCGCGCCCCATGGCACGCTACCCCAATGAACAGTTCATCATAAAAGCACAACAAAGTTCAGTGCAAGATTTTAAAGCAATCAAGCACAATTCTTGGCAGCTTTTTATAAAGCCTTGAATGCATCTCCCTTAGCACCTTAATTACAGGCAGTAGAAAGCTCCACGTTAATAATATCTACTCACAAACAGAATCCATTCTGTCCGACTCGGACTGCGCAAAGCAAGCCATTTTTTTAGCAGCGGTAAATCCTGCCATCCAATTCGCTCATTCATATTGCTAAAGACGTAGTAGGAATCGTTACATAGGAGGAGTTTGAAGGACATGGGCATTATTCTCCCCAGGCTTTGATCCAAAAGGTGTTTACCTTAGGACACTCTCAAAATGCAGAAAATAAATGATTTGTCATGGTAAGGACAAAAGGCGAACCAAAAACACGGGCGTGAGATGCATATAGTGAAGCTTACAAGGAGTCTGAAAACAAAGTTGCAGTAAATAAGCTGATGGTAAGTATTTCCACATGATGAAATGTGGTATTATGTCAAAATGTTTTCCAATTCATTTGATCATGAAGAAGTTCATTTGCCCAGATAATCGGAATTACCGGGTGTCTTATATGCAAGAAGCAAAGTGGTGTAGAAGACTGATACTAGACCTCGGTTACCCTTTATGGTTACGGAATGGATAATGATTCAGAACAGAATGGTTTAAAAGGTAAACGGACAAAGTAGAGAACCACACACAGCGACACAGCGTCTGCTGACTCTACTCAGGCGCAGAGCGAAGCCAGGATCAAACCCTGGAACTGTTAGGCATCTTCTCTAACTGCCGCACCACTATGCCACATGTACTGGTATTGAATCAATAACAACCAAGATACTGCAGCGTTTCCCATACCTATTTAATACAAACTTAAACAGACAAACACTTATTTCCCCTGTTTTTGATGCTGTTTTGAAGTCATTATGGAGTGAGAAACCTCCTTTAACACTACATGAGCAGAAAAGCGGGCATTTGGCATCTTAATAGAGGCGCTGTGCTTGTTTCACCTACTTATACCTGTAAGGACTGAGCCATCACGCCAAAAGGCAAGATATAACGACGATGACTTCAGAAAAAGGTCAAAGACAAAATAAAATGACCAGCAGGTACATGTGCCTCCAGTAACACTGACAATAGTTTCATTCCTTTACGGTGATGCAGTTAGGTAATATAACTTCTATACGTCCTTATGAAGTACTTATCATCTCTGAGAGCGAGTATACCTGCTGGCAGTGTCAATGGCTTCCTGGTTGGGAGGTGGAACCGTGAAGCACACTGAAGGTACCATGGCTTCGTTTCCCGTAGGACTGATGATCTTCCACTTTGTTCTCTGAGAGTTATCCTCCAGCACACACTCTTCACCTTTATTGACTGTGATCTGAGACGGAACAGTGAAAGAGAACGAGAGAGCAAAGGAGAGAGAAATGGATAGACAGCAGAGGAGAGGAAGGGCATGGCGGGTGAGGACGTTTCACAAAATTAAACAAAAGCGTAAATGAAAAATGGCTACACGGGTAAAATAGGTTTAAAAATGCTAACAACCAAATGAGATGAGAAATATTAATGACGGACCATAAATGATTAACCGAGAGATAGATGGTGAGTTTCTGCAGCTTTTTCTTTATGGCTAGCTGAAATTATATTCTTACAATTATACTATGGACTCAAACTTAATCCAATTTTCATTTTTATTTCAGTTTTCATCCAATGGCCGACTACAACCTTGGCTTTCCTTTGGCATGAAAGTATAAAGGGTGAGAATATTCTAGTGACCCGTCCGCCCAGTCACCCTGCCCTCTGCACATATATTACCATATAGATCATAAGAGACCAGAATCCAGTGCTGCTGCCTCAGTGTTACCCTCTGTCTGTGACCGTGACTGATGCATACGGTATTCATAAAGCTCAGAAATAATGCAGAGCCACAGAGCCACGCCCACACCCCGTCTAACAATCTGCACGTGAAATAAACTTTTAAAGTCTGGGTTGGGGAAAAAGCAGCCAAGGCAGCAAATTACTGATGTTTAAAACGTCACAAAAACAAGAAATAATAATGAACACTATTCACTTTATATATTTAAAGCCCAAGATATTCTAAGTATTACAAAAATTATAAGAATTTCTAACATGGGGACATAAAAGTGCCCTTTGGTGAAAAATCAGCCATACATAAAATACACACCAAGCAGTTTAGAACGCTGTTGTGCATTTCTAAGACTAAACATGGGCGTTAGATTATATTTGGACTGGGTGTACTGAGCCAGGACAAAAGAGCAGCGGGCAGAGGAAGGGAGTGATGAGCAGTAGTACCTGAGAGTTGGCCTTGCCAGCCCGGCAGACACAGAAGAGAAATGGAGGAGAGAATGGGTGAAATAAGAGGAGAAGGGACCAAGAGAAAGGAAGATAAAAGAAGGGGGAGGGAGGAGAATAAGATTAATTTGGGGCATTTTTAACACCCTAATTGACCGATAAATTTGATCATGGGAGGGAAAAAAACGATGGACAGGAGGGACTGCGGCTGATGAGGTATTAAACAGGACACAGGCATCATCTCATTTTATCATCTCATCAAATTTACAAACAGTCTGTACATAATCGTTGCGGCATGCCAACTCCACGTGTCTGTGACTTTACCTCGGCTCCTCCCTGTTGGTGGGGCAGTGGTTACGGCACTGGACTAATAACAATGGTCTACAAAACATGTTTTTCTTTGCTTAATGATTCCGATTCCCGAGCCTCATTTGGCTCTAGATTTACCTTTACATACATTCATGATAACATATAGTCAGTACATCTGAGGATACAAAAATACACATCCATTTTACACGCATCACCTAATGATTCAGAGGAAACTAAAATGCACTTTCATGAGTCAGTTCACATGCCCAAGCACAAATATCAGTCATTGACATATCAGGACTGTACGAAATACGTCCTCAGTCACTCTCACCATGCTCATCACTGACTGTTCTGCAGTTTGTTGCAAAGAAGGCTCGATGAGAGCGCAATAAATATATTTTTTAATAGAACATGTTACAGCCAAATGCTTTATAAGCCTGAAGGAGACTTTTCACCAACGACATTTACATTTCCAGCATTTAGCAGACGCCCTTATCCAGAGCGACTTACAACTCATACAGACTTACAATCCAAGCAATTGTGGGTTAAGGGCCTTGCTCAGGCACCCAACTGTGGCAACTGGGCAGGGGTGGGATTTGAACCCTGGACCTTCTGGTCCAGAGGCCAGTACCTTAACCGCTAGGCTACCACAGTCAACTCTTCCACCCAGGGTTGTCCACCCTGGTATTTCCAAGGAAATTTGTTACCACTAATTGGCATGTTGCCCAAACAGCCTTTTCCTTCTTTTCCTTCATCTTTGTCAAACTCAACTCTGGAAATTTACAAAGCAGGATGCATACTGGAATGCTTCTGCATGTTTTGGCGTAAAGCAAGCATTGTTATACAGGTAGTCCCTGTTTAATGATGGCCCGACTTATAATATTTCGTATGGAAGAAATCCAATAATAAACATAAACACACGTTTGGGGGTCATACCTCTATTTGTTTGTAATCACAGATGGCACGGATGGGTGTGGTGGTACCCAGAATGTAGTCAGCAGAGCGTGGACGGAGCTGGACCACTGTCTTGGCCCGCCCTACAAGGCCAGCCACTGAACTACGGTACTGAATCAGCTGCTCTTTCTCCTCCTGTCACACAAGGTAACTTACAATTAACATGCATTCATTTTCAATGCAATATTAAAACCAGCGTATAAAAGAGGATGGCTAGATTGGCAATTCATTACAGTGCTGGCTCAGGAGAGCAAATAGAAATTGTTACACCCCGTTCTGACATTTTACAAAATAAATCATGATTGCCAGGGCAGTAACGCAGTGAAAGGATTAGGGCTGATTTTATTGAAAGAAGATCAAACCACGAGAAGCCATCTGACTGAAATTACAACCATTTGCATACGAGAGCAGTGAAAATGGAAATGTTTGAGGCTCTGACTGAGTTCTTTTCCAAACAGAAAACGCAAGACAGCTGCACAAAGGCATCTGTCAACCATGTGTTGACTTGATTGAATCTGTCCCCGTAGTGAGAACTGAGCTCTTAAATCGAGCCACAAGATGTTTCTCATTGGAAGGAGCAACAAACTCACAGCTAACCAACCAGAAGGCATAGCAAAACAGGCTGATATTAGCAAACTGGCAAGCTTAATATTTCATGACTTTCTGTAATCGACACCAAACAAATATACCCAGAAACTTGAGTTTGTTCCTATCGCAGTCCCACTTAGGAGAAGGGTTTTAACCTGACTGGTAAAGGCCATTCCACAAGAAAAGCAAACTTGAAAACATGCATTATTTTTTTTTTCACCTCAAGACAATACATAACAGAGATGGCATGATTTTATTTTGATTGAATTTTTCCCGTGAAACGTTTTCGCGCAGCTACATGAAACAGGTGACTATATCAAAAATGTGTTCTTCAAGAATTGATCACATCCTTTCACAAAAATGTAATGGAGCACCCGAGCCAATGTTCGCCTGTCCTTATTATTAAACCCACGCTGGAAATTTAATGTCCTACCCATAACTGGGATCGACTATTTAACTGTATCGTAACGTAACAAACGAGAGCCAGAGCAATAGAGACAGTAGAGACATTTGAGAGAAACATTCCTGCACTGCAACTTGCAGAAAAAGAGATGCTGAGAAAGCGTTAAGTAAGTGCATGGCCATGTATTGGACGACACCGATAAAAATTTGTTTCCACCATTACAACTTGCTGCTCTTAACTGGGACTGAGATTTAAAACAACAAGATTTACACATTTTGGTTTTCTGCTTCAAGCTACAGCAATACGTCGTTACCTGGGTGATGTTAATTGCAATCAAAAAGAGAGTGTAGAGGCCAAAAAGAGTGAAGAGACGGTGCTTTTAATAGCTTAAATAAATGTTTGTTTAAGCTCAGCAATTTTTGTCTCTCATTTATTTTTACTACTTTGTGTCGGTTAGGGGTTTACAGTTTACAGTTTGCCTGTGAAATATCATTTTTACAGCAATGCTGTACAGAAAGCATTCAAGCCCTACGATGCCACCCAAACGTTCTGCAAGTTCTACGGCTAAAACAGTGTAGAAACACTTCGATAAATAGAGCGTCCCTACTTTGGGGATTTTCGTTTATCGCGGGTGGTCCTGGAACGTAAACCCTGCCCCTCCCCAAACGGGAGAAGGGCCTCACCATAGAGTCCTGCAAAAGATCCTCCAGTTTGCCTAGTCTGCTGTTTTTGTCACACGTGTACTGCCTCTTGATGGTGTCCTGAAGCTGCCGCAGGTACGTCTCGCATTCTCGGGCATCACTCATGAACTGCGAACAGAGCATTGGACCAGAGTTTAAACCGGACCACATGGACATGCGTAGCATTTGATCAACTTGTCTCTTGATGACGCACCTGAAAGTAGGCATTGTTGTCTTTGAGATGTTGTTCCACACACGCACACAATTCTCTAACCCACTGCCACTGTGTCTGCAAGGCGGCTTTGTATGCCTGGAGTCAGAAAGCTCATGGTTAGAATTAAGCTTAAGTAATAAAAGGCTTAAGTCTAGCTGAAGGTTAGACACAAAATAGATACCAACAAAAACATGGTCAATTTAAAAGAGAGAGAAAGAATGAAAAGTCTCAGTACTTTTCCTTTCCACTGTCGCCCTAAGCTTTGCTCAGTTATCAATCGGCCCGAGAACATAATCTAATACTGTAAAGTTGCTTTGAGAAAAAGGACTCCATTGTAAAAAGTTAAAAGCGCTGCATAAATAAGTCTGACTTGACTCGAATACTGGATTCTGCCCAAAATGCGAGTTCTTCGAATTGCAGGACGATAAACGCTCTTTTCGTTTACATTTTTTTTTTTTGTACCAAAAAAAGCAGACATTATTTTGAACTGTTATTCTTCGGGGAAACAAAATACAACACGTAGTGAAGCTACAATAAGGCATTTTGTTTACAGCTTTAAACAAACGTTCCTAGTAAGTTCATTTATTCGCAGAGAACTGAAGTTTTCTTTCTTTGTTTAAAAGCATACAAGAAAATCTGCATCGTTTTTCTTGACCGTAAAATCACAAGCGTGAGGGAAAATCGGATGGTGAACTCAGTATCATGAAACAATTCGTGAGAAGACGCGTGTATTGTTACACCTCTAACATACGGCATAATCTATACATTAGTATACACACCTTTATTTTAACTGGTCTTGTTTTGAAGGCCTGCATTATTATTATTATTATTATTAGTCTCCCGTTTACAGACCCTGAAGCATCACAGATCACTGATATCTTCTAGACTTTCTTATCCTTTACTGACACATTTTAAATGCGACTAATCCAAAAATCGAAAGATTCTAGCTCTGTGGGGTTTCTCTGATTTAGGAGACTGGCTTTTTACCTCTACTGTCTGTTTGGCTGGGTGGTTGTCCCGGCACAAGTGGTCGGCTGTTTCCTGCAGGGAGCGCATTACCTCCTGTTTTTCCTCCAGTTCTGTCCTCGTTTCCTATAAAACCATGACGGATAACAACTGTTTACCAACGCAAATGTATAAGCGCTTTCTAACACAAGATGGATAGCAGAGAGGACATTTTACCCTATGTTTTACACGGGACATGAGATCAATCTGCAAGATCTGCAAGAGATCAATGTTGGCACCGAGCTAAATAATCACAGCCACTCACAGAATACTGCTCTCTCTTGGCAGCCAAGTTGGTGGTGTTCTCACTCCAGTCAAAGGCAATCTCCTCCTCCTCTTTCTCGTTCAGCCAAATGAGCTCTTCAGTGCACTGAGAGACAAAGGCTCGTAGGTTCTCCAAGCAACGCAGTCGCCATGACGAGCGCTCCTGTGGCAACAAACACCATTCACAAATACTAGTCTAGCGATGTACTCTTCAAATCTCTAGCGAGCCTGTTATCTTCCTTCACACAAGGCAACGGCTACAACCCCAAATGACAAAACGTTGAGACAGTATGGAAAATAAAATATGTAGTTCTGTACATGTAGTTTTACATAACTGCAGACAGTATGAATACCCAAAGACATTGCTTGTTTCGTCTGGCCAACTTCCATTGGTTGGATGGAAAAGGGGCGACTGGGGGTAAGTACCGACGTAAAAGACGAAACAATTATATTATTTCAAACAGGTGACGTCAAGAAGTCTCCACCATAAGGCTTTGAGGAGCAAATATGATCCCAGGATCACAATATATGACTATATAATAGTAGTTTTGACTTAAGCCCATAAAAAATTTAAACATGTACAAATATAAAATATGGAAATATGGAAATTAGGGGGTGTTATGTTTGTGTGTGAGACGTTTATATTACATTGCAGCCACCAAATATCCCCATGAGGAAAGAATGATCAGACTTTTTTTTTTTGCTTTTGTATCTTTAAAAACAGAAACGGCAAAAACCAAAAACCAAGTGTCAAAAGTTATACAACAGTGATAACTATGCCAATGTAAAGTCCCCATGAGAATAGTGAAACGTGTGTGTGTGTGTGTGTGTGTGTGTCAGCTGCAGCTGCTGTACACTCGCTTTCCAACGTCGCACGCACAAGGAACTTTTGCGGAGGAACAAGGAAGTTTTACGAAGTAAAGCCATACTCACAAGAAGTTTGCAGTACTGGTTTTCCAGCTTGGCCAATGTTTCAGAGTAACTATTCCGGAAATTAGAAGAGACACTTGGCTGAGGAGAAAAAGAGACCAGAAATGAGTGGGTCATGATTCGGTAAGAGAAGGAGCTGAACAGGTATCAGGGATGTAACATATGCATGTGTGTGTATGGAGGACGAGCTGGTAGAACCTCATAGCTTCGGGCCTCCTTGATTCTATGAAGCAGGTCCTCTACTGCAGAGTGGACGGTGTTGTGATCCTGCAGGTGCTGCTCTACAGATGGCAGATCTGTGCCCCACTCGGCTCGCTCCAGCAGCTCCTAACACACACAAACTACATTACACCATTCTGTCTTTTTTATATTTAGAGTTCTTTATGGTTTTTTACAGATTTTTTTTTTCCAACCAGAGTTTTACTCGCACTTAATAATCGGATTTCTGAAGTCCCTGATTATTCCAAGCGGGCATGTTCAAGAACACACTCTGATTTCTCAGATCGGAATAAGGTCTAGAAATCAGATAAAGAGATGAAGCGGTTTTCTCATCAGCCTTTTTTTTTTAGCAGTTTTCTCAGTCTGCATATGCATGTAAGCAAAGCCATGATAGCAATAAATAACATTTCATCATTTGATTTTCAAAGTTTACGTCACGTTATTCTGTGAAATGATTGGCTGGTAGAAACCCAGAGGTTTCCCATTATCTCATTACCCAAGGGTATGCAAATTCAGTGATCGGATTACTAACCAAATCTGCTTTTCTGCAGTTTTCAGATTATAAATGCACTCAGAGGATGACATGAAATACACAGTAGTCACTAACAGAGCTTTCACAAACAGTAATCAGACACTTTTTTTTCTTCTTTTAAAGTCACATCAGCTTCAACGGGTCTTCACAACAGGAGCAAAGGTTCCATCCGTACTAGACACTAAACACATTCACATTAAGACAATTTAGAGCAAGCACTAAACCCGTTGGTGCATTCAGAGTAAACTTACATCAATATGGACAGGACAGTAGAAAGTGTTACTGAGGTAGCCTAGCGCCCTGTTCAATGCTCGCTTAACCCTGCGCCCTGTGATCTGTTAAGAAAGGTGATGACCATGACCAAGTAAGGTCGAAATATAACGAATTAAATGATTAAATTATTGTGATTGAGTAGCAAGTGGTGAACAGAAGCAGGTCAAACTGGACGAGAGTACACAATGGCTGCTCAGATCAGATTGCCCAGCAGTTCTTGTGGGATCCTCTGCCCCTCTTGCTCGCTTTCTTGCATGAAGCATCGTTTCTCCTGTGTTCCTCGTTCACACCAGATCAGAACGTGATGATTGCCAAAAAAAATTGTCCCTGTTCCTCACTAACCCTAGCCCTAACCCTAACCCTTCTTCGTACTGTTCCAGTCTCTTGAAAGCAATTCCACTGTCTGCCAATCCTGTTTTGGGATGTTCCAAGTGCTGTTGCTACTGCTGTCTGCGTTTCGCCAGCTTCAAAGAGTCCAGTGGCTCCCCAAGCTTCGTATTCAGGCAAATCGTGTTGCAGAGGGCTGGGAAATTGCAGAACGTGCACATTCAAGATGAGAGTACGTTCAGACGCTCCTGCACTCCCAGCCTCTTACATAACGCATTTTCAGCAATGAAATAAAAGCTGGTTTTGCATCTCATTTGAATTCTAGAACAACTTGCCGTTTGCTTTTCTGATGTTCTTGTTTAATAAAAACATCAAAGGCTTCTTTTCTATCACTTCAAATACGTGCCCTAATTATAATATTCTCTAATTTTTAATCGCTTCCCAAGATAATATCTAGATGGTAAAGCAAACTTCACATTCTCCAGCCAAGTAACTGTGACTCTCTGATGCTTTGGGGGGAAACTGGGGTGTGAATCTACCCTTAAATAAACCAGTGTGTCTTGTAACTGATACGATCTGTGGGTTCGCACTAGAAGTGATGGGCCAGCTTTTTTGGTTTAACTACCTGAAGCGTCTCTAGAACGGTCAAAAAGACTGGCAAGTCTTCAAATAACTATGTTGTTATTGGTTAATAATGGTCGATAGATAACGCCATATATATATATATATATGTATATATATACACACACACACACACACACCAGCACAGTCTCACAGTAAGAACATGACTGGTCTCTTGCCATGTTTATTTGTACCTGTGCCTCCTCCACCCATCCCAGAAGATCGTAGATAAAGCGCAGATTCCCTTCGTCCTCAGACGATGACATGGCCACCAGTTCTGTGCGAGACATGGGCCGTCTGAGCAGGTTTGCAACGGCGGCCGCCCCACCCAGCAGCGTCTGGGCTCCTAGTGTGGCCAGGTTGCCAGAGCTGAGCCTTTCAGTCTGCTCTCCCATCAGCCCTCCTGACAGGAAGTGGCCTTTCCTGTACACACTGGAGCACTGCAGCCGCAGGGAGACCAGCTCCTCCTGCAGACGTGTCACTCTGCAGGAAACAATCATTGATCACTAAGCTGGGAACGTCATCTTAATATTACTGTGGATTCATTATCTTATCCTCTCTGTGCCCTGGATTCTCCACTTTGCTCGCTTCCATCACCCACCTGAAGGCCAACTGCTCTACTTGGTAGTACTTCTCCTCTCTGAGGACTTGCAGATCCAGCTGCATTTGACGGACCAGAGCCTCGCAGTCCTGCAGATATGCACCCAGCTCCTGTTCACAGCGTGCTGGCTCACCTCTCTCCAGCTGAGACATGTCCTGCAACCATAAATCTTGTGAGTCATAAGAAAATACAGGCGCTGTATGGTAAATGGTAACTCCATTGGCACCACTTCTCAGCTCAATCAGTTGGCCTCTGCCACGCTGCCCGGGACCTGCATATCGAAGGAGGTCGCCCAAACATGGACGTCTACCTACCGACTGCAGCGTATTCTTTGCCAGTGTGATTTTCTCTTCGCAGTCGACTGCCATGTTCTGCATCCTATTGGCCATTTGTAGGAGCAGATCCAGTCTGCAAAACAAAACAAGATCACTTTCTGTCATCCGCATGTTTTAATGGGGCAGCAGAAGGATACCCAAAGGATTCCATACGGAAAGAGTGCATCTTTTTTCATAGTTGGATTTTTCTAAACCCCATCTGTAACGCAGTGATGGTCGACGGCATTTGAAGCAGGGGAAACAATTGTTGGCATACCATCCCTTGTTACCGACCAACCATAATAGTACGCTTCTGCTGAAGCTGCAATTAGCGGAGTTGCTAATTTAGAGCTTTTTTTTCCACGTTGCATCAGGATCAATGTCTGTTCACGACAGGAGAAAGGTTCCTTCCAAACTGCATTCGCAAATGCACCAATCAGTGCCTTTACGTGCACTTAATAATCTGATTTCTCAGATCGGATTAAGGCCTAGAAATCAGATAAAGGAATCTGATAAAGAGAGCTAGATTTTAGCTCAAATATCGGATTTCTTAGCTCGTCTATACCCCTTTTCTGGGTTTAACCAATTTTCTCAGTCAGAATAGGCTAGCAGAATCAAAAGGTCCAGTCAGGTCAGCTTATTCTCCGAGGCCTTTTTAGAGACCTGGTTGTTTGTTTCTCTTAAATGAAACCTGACAAGCTTTAATTGCAGCATCGGCAAAATGGCTACCAAACAGGTTTGGGGAGACTTTGAAATGCAGGCTGGCTGAAAAGTGGAAATACAGTTATTTTCTTAGTCAAAACAAAGAGCTTTCTGATCGTCTGATGTCAGCTTTCTGATCTCATACCTCATGCGCTATGTGGCAACCCAAGTTGTCGTCAGTTGAAAAATGTTTTGTTAATCTCTTAAATGTTGCCAATGCATTCTAACACCGACTGGCACAGATTAATTGTAATTATTGTAATGTATTGTAATAAGCTTTTCGCAGAGTATCAAGAACAGCTTCATAATCCCAGCATCTGGCAGCTCCATTTGAACCCTTCTTCGCTTGTTAGGCACGTGAAAAGAATGAATGAATAACATGAATGATATTTTAACCCCACTTGCCTTTCCACAGCAGGTCGCAACGCCTTCTCCCTTTCCAGCATCTCCAGGATCAGTTTACCCCATTGCTCCTCCAGGTCATTGGGATGCAGACCCTGAGGCAGCTTGAGACGCCCAAATTCGATCCACACCTTTAACAAGCACACAGGCATAGATTCATAGATCGAAAATATAAAACCTTCTCTTTGAGGACGCTCATAAATTTCCTTCTTCCCCACAACACATTGCACATTTACATTTCCTTAGGAGGCTGGTTCTGTAGAGCTACGCTGGACCATGTAATAAGCAATGCGAACTGCATTCCCTAGAAGAATTAAGGTCACCCAATGTATTGCTTCCTCCCCTCCCTTTTTAATTCCATATTAATCAATATTTCTTGCCATTTGTAAATCCACCCCTTTTCTCTCACCTCCAGCAGTTTGTACAGGTTTGCGATGTGGCTCTTCTCCATCTCCTTGGAAGGAATATCCGTTTCTTTGAAGTGGACATATTCGTTGTAAAGAGCCTGGGAGAAGGAGTGCAGGCAAATCAGTAACAGTCACAGCAATTGTTGTACGGTTTTAGTTTAGGTCGTCGCTTACAGACGCATACAGACACTGTATCTTGTCCAATACGCAATAAGTCTATTTGCCATCGCATCCTATCTAAGCGTGATGGCCGTCCTTTCCTTTTCCTTTTTCCCTACAACATGCAGCTTTGGAAACATGTCAGGAAATATTCATCATTCATTCATTCATTTTCTTATCGGCTTGATCCTGGACAGGGTCCCAGGGCAGCTGGTGCCTAGCCGGCAGCACAGTGTGCAAGGTAGGAATAACCATAATCGTATACGATCCATTTTAATTCCAGCAACACTAGACCTAAGAATAAAGTTCAGGATTAGAGCAGTAGAATAAGTTGCTTACACTTGCAGTTCATCCACTTTCTGCCCTCCTGTCCTTAAACCGAGCCCATACAGAATTGAGAAAAACTTTGAGAACATGGATGGCTCGCAAAGAACCTTGACATCAAACACGTTAGAAATGCAGTGGAATGCCAAAAGTGAGCCAGGGCACATCTATAATCAGATACTGACCACACGGTCACATTCCCTCTCAGAGGAACCAAGGCTGCTTTAGGATTAGTTATGTTAATTGTATTAAAGTATTATCTACATTTACAAATGAGCAGAACTGTAACCATTACAATGTGCCTTGTACAGCGTCAGGATTACCGACGTTGATCAAATAGCACTTACTTTGAGCTCAACAGGGTTCTGAGGAAAGCTCTTATTGACCATGATGGTTGTGTGCTGCCTCGTCCACTGAAGCAACGAGGAGAAACGAGACTGATACTCCGCCCAACGCTGGTCAACCTCCTGAGAATAACAAGACCAATTAGCCAATGAACCACCTCCCTTTCGCACTGGTCTCACCACTAAGCAGATATTATTTTGCCGGTGGACCATTCTCACTGGACACCGACAGGGTGGAGGTGTTTTTCATTTTAAGGCTGTTCAATGTAAATGAGAAAGCCGGAAAGGGATGTGTGGGTGGAAATGTGTGGAAAAATCAACGCGCGTACATGCGGCCTGATTCCTTCTCCTCCCTCCGGGATCTTGGGAAAGGCATCATAGATTGAGGACACATAGGTGATTACAGATTTCTCATCAGGTGACGGCACATCCACGTCTAGCGGGGAAGGAACAGGGAGAGTCGATCATCAACGCTGACGGTCAGATAACGTTTCTAAGAACGAAGAATAAGAAAGAAACACTGAACATCACCTTCAGCATCCAGAAGTCGCGTCACCCCAAGCGTTTCGGCGATCTCAAAAGCCTGCTCCAGGTTGTCACGGTTGCTTTGCTGTGCGACCACGTCCATATCAATCAGGTCTGGCCTGAACGTTGGAACGAAAAGAGGATTGCACCCACAGCGTATAGCCATATAGCACCTTCATTTTGATTGGTTACTTTCGAAGCAAAGCATTTACAGCTAGAGTTAAGTTACGATCTTGATGTGGTGAGGCTGCTTAAATTATGTGCTCTTTCAGTGTTATCACTGTTACCGAAATAAGAGAACGACTTGTACCTGTATCTGTGCAACAGGGCGTTGAACATGCGACCATCGCTCCAGCTGGAGGAGAAATTGACACAGCGCAGACCAGGGTAGCCCTCTGTGGCTTGCTGAGTCCATAGCAAAAGCTTCTCCTTGGCCGTTAAGTCCCCTGACTCGCCACTCACATAAATCTCAGAAATCTGTTGAAGTGGGGAGAGAGAAAGATTCATTTCTTACTTCATTACTGCAGGGTTATACCAAATCGAGAAAGCTACAAATCAACGGCAAGTCAATACTCGTGCAAATCATAGTAAATAGGGCTAAAAAAAATACCATCTCAAAGTTTCCTGAGAGACACCCACAACATATGAAATGATTTGCTGAATCCAGGACGACCTGGGAACGACCTTCCATACCAATATTTATAGCCTGAATGCTAAAATCCACTCAAAATGGCTGCAGCACTGCTGTGTCTGGACCATTTATACCGGAACGGCACAAACTACCAAACCACCGCCACATCAGTGAAACTGCAGTGCTGAGAATCCTCCATGACCCAAACCGTACCTGATCTGTGCCCCCGTGTGGGGGTCCTAAGCATCAGAAAACAGTTTAAAGTGGACTAATAAAGTATGTAGCGTAATAGATGCGTGTGGCCAGCCTTCAAGTCTTCAAGGGTCAACACTGTCGATATTAAGTCTTCGCTTAAACTGAATGGACGGTAGCGAACGTTATTTAAAGCGAGTTGCTTGCTTTCTACTGTCAACAGACTCGCGTCATAACGCTGGTGACTGATAGTTGGTTAGATAGTTAGATGTCCTTTAGGTTCATACTCACTGCAATAAAATAAAAGCCACAGTAAATGTAAGAAAGTGTTTGTTTGCATTTTTTTTATTTGCGTCTTCCCGACTTTTTTTTGTATTATTACATACATCACTGTCTCACAGCCATTCCCTGTCTTAAGTACCCAAAATGCATTTCCCTTAAGCCCTATTAAAGCCTGTCCTTCTCATTAGACACGATGCACTTAAACATCTCATCTGTCTCTCTATACTGAAACAGCCATTTCCTAACCAAAAAGCTAAAGTAGCTTTCGATTCTCTTTGAACTCCGTCCTCATCACACGCACCGTTTCACTCAGGGACCTCTTTTAATGTTTAATCTCTCACTCTGACTTACAAGGCCACACTCATCTCCTCCTTTTGTTGTTCTGATCCTTTTTCTAAATCTATCAATCTTCACAAAAGACAAGATGCATCAGCCTGGCTCACATAATCTGCATTCCACCAACATCCTTCTCTCAATCACTTTACTTGTAATCTCTACAGGCAGCAAAAAAAAGGTGGGAAAGATAAGAGAGGAAAAAAAAAACAGACTTTAGACAGCAATGACAAACGATTAACGTGGTCAGATCTGGTACACAACAAGAGTGGTTTGCACTGGTTGACCATTGGGCCCCTGAGCAAGGCCCTTAACCCACAATAGCTTGGATTGTAAGACTGTACAAATTTTAAGTCGATCTGGATAAGGGCGTCTGATAAATGTAAATGTAATGGTTTAACAGGTGGAGGCTATTGACATTTTATACCTCGTCGTCTTTTCTGGATGGATTTCCACTAGTCTTTCAGTTGGCTAGAGCCAGTGTCACTATTACTACTACCATGGTACGATACCTGGACCCTACAGAGGTAGCACAGGTAGTCCTACATCACTATGTGCCATTGCCAGAAGGTTCGAGTCTTAAGAGTATTGTGGAGATGCCAGGAGGCAGGAAGTTACACAAACACAGCTGGACAAGGCCATAGAAGGTCCTTTACCCCTTCACAGGAAGGCTATCAAGAAGGAACAGGCTAAGCACTGCTAGAGCCCTACAGAATGATCTCTAGCTGGCCACTGGTGTCAATGTCTGACCAAATAATCATAAACAGATTAATGATGGCGGCCCCTCCGGGTTGGACATTCTGTGGGGGTTTAGGACAGAACCCTCCGCTAGTGCATTGTGTCCTGGGTTCCTCCTGCTGCATGACCATGCCCGGTCTCAAGCGGCACGAGTAAAGTATGCAGGCACTTCTTGGAGGATGAAGGAACTGATACCATTGACGCCCCCTTGATGTTTTTATAAGAAAGATAATACTGCACAAAAGAGAGGTAAAACTTAAAACAGCATAGCCCCCATAGAAAAGATCTGCTTACAATTGAGTCATGAAAATTGGATCTATGAATCAAGCTTATTAACCTATACTGGGAGCATCCAACCAGTCAGAACACGCACTGGTTAAATGAACAGAAAGGCCGCTGGAATCCTGAACACTTTAACAACCATTGCACAGGTGGAGGATAAAGAAAGAGTTCTAGAGAGGGAGAGAGAGAAACCAATAGAACTAGCAGTCGAGAGTAAAACGATTGGTAGAAATGAAAAAGGAGGAAAGAAATATCAGTTCACGTGAACTTTCATCATGCGAGTCGTTAGAGTCACATGGCTTGAGGTGTGAATGAGGGCTACACCTCCTGGGAAGAGATCTCAGGACTGCTTTGTAACTAATACCTGGGAATCCTGAGCGGCTTTCGAATGAAAAGAGAAGCACCTACAAGAACAAGGACGACGTCCAGTTGCCTTGAACTCAACACTCAAGTCTACCACGGCATGGATGGCTGAGAGCTTACACGTTCATAGTCAGAGTTTTTTGTGTGTGTAATCTATTAACCTGCATGTCTATGGACTGCGGGAGGAATCCGGAGCACCCGGAGTAAACCCACGCAGATAAAGAATATGCAAACCCTTAACATGCAGAGTCCGAGGCCAGGATCAAACAGGGAACACTGGAGCAACCGTGCCACCCTCAATAAACTTGGACGAAAAAAAGCGAGCGTCTCACCTCTAAGAAGGGTTGAGATGGTTTCTCTGGTGGAGAGATGGGACTCTCCAATGGTAAAGAGTTTAACACATCCAAAGAGCTTCCCCAGTCCGTATAACCAGCACCCCCTGTCTCTGGAGAAGTGAGAGGCACATCACTGGCATAACCTGAGGTCAGGGGGTCCTGCAGAGGACTAGTGCTTTCTGCATCCTGAGTTCGAGCGTCCGACAAAAATACTTTCTCTGGATGACTAGTGGCCACTGGCGGCTTGGGGGTTCCCAAGTCCACAGATGGTCGCATCTCTTCTTCCGGCACTTGTACTTTTTGAATGCCTCCTATAACTGGAGATGGAGCACATGGTTCAGAATGTACCTTTAGTCCACTGCTGTGCCACAAAGGCGACCCATAATCCTTCGGGTAGACAGTCCGAACGACGCAAAGCCTCCCATCCACCTCACGAATGCGAACTATTCCTTTCTTTTCGGTTTCTAAAGGATCACTGACCAAACACTCCCTGGAGTGACCGGCGTCCATTTCTTCAGCCTCTATTTCCTCCCTTTTGGAACTTACAAGACAGGGTCTCTCTAGCACACCCTGAACCCGTCCTTGGACCCGGCAAACTCTGCCTCCTCCGGGCGTGGTGTTGCCAAGGTTGACCTCGGTCTGTGATTTCTCACACAGTCTTGTTCCTGAACCATGATGGAATGCTCCCAACCATGCTGGACTAGGATCGGGAGAAAGAATAGCCACTCTGCTTCCTCGCAGTGTTCCTATGCTACCTATAATTGGGGCTGCCCCAGGTACCAAGATCTCCTGGGTAGGAGTTTCATACACACTTTGCCTACATTCTGGTTTGACTGAAGCAGCATCTTTCCCAGTCATTTCCTCCTTCGTGGACTCGGCTCCCTTCTGTAACTTTTTCGTGCTGCGTTTTTGTTTGAAGCGGCGTTTTCTTTTGGCCGACAGAGGAGGGCCGTCACTTTGCCCTGCTCCTGTAGGCTGTTTTACACAGCCAAGGGAGCTCCCCATTTCTGACAGACGACGGTAAGAACTTAAAAAAACAGCAAAACCAGTGGCAACTGTTAAAAAAAAAAAAACTTAAGGATGGTAGGTAGTTGATGGGGTGAAGCAGAAAAAAAATATCACATTTTCGTTTAGCACATCTGCTGTTATGCCCCTTGGTCCTGGACAGGCAGTGCTATGGCCCACTCTTCATTCACCAGCCATCATCAGCACAGGGTCCCAGCAAGAACACGAGCACCTCTCCTGATTAAATATTTAGGCGGACAAGCAGGGATTTTAGACAGGATATGACGAAGTAAACCAAACACGAAACAGGCCATTCCAGGTAATTTTGTAGTGTCGAACATCAGCAGAGACTTTTGCGCAACACCGCTCTCTTACACTCATCATCCTCCTGTTGATATTGCTCATGCGTATACGCTCACTAAGTCTGAATAAAAACAGAGTGCCAAGTTCTTTGATTGACTCGCCTTTGATTTCAAACAGACACAAACCGGAACCTTGGCCAGATTCCACGTACGTGTAACGATTCGCTGTTTCGCTTGTGAGCCGATAGAACAACAGCGGTTGCAGCACAACTGAGTAGTTTTAACAGCGCTCCGACATGCAACCGTTCAGCTAAGCAGTGCGTCAGGTCGCAGTGGCCAAAATAACTGCGTTAGCAAACTCTCAGTACTGTTGTTCAGAGCCAATCACAGCACAGAATCTTAAATCCCAGCAGTCCATTGTGCGCATTTGCATGGGGTTCCAGGGGTGTGTAGCATTAGATCAGTCTCCAGAAAACACAGAACAGGAAGGGGAGGAGGGAGCACAGTATACTGCATCCACCGCCACTGAGCTCATATGGATCAGAGAAAACATTTAGTGGATTAAAAAGGCAGAAAAATCGCTGAGTCAACTTGCTACACGGACGCTCAAAATAGCACGTATACATCCCGGTGCGGACTATCCCCAAACGCTGGTGATTGCGGCCATGGCTAATCCCACGAAGCAGCACAAACGCAAGCTGTACTTTAGTTTGGGATTCTCCTCTCGTCTTTGTCTTGCCTCGGAATATGCTCAGCTTTGCAGGCAGACAGAATGCCACTCCCTGGTGCTGCCGGCTTCACTGGATGGGGAATCTAATTAGAGCAGCAGTGGAACTGCACTGGCTGCCTAAACCTGTGACAAAGGTGCTCTGCAGAGGAACGTAAGGGAGTTGACCCTGTACCTGATGCTCCATGACGACTGTAGAAAGGGGCAGATGATTCAAAAGCAGAGCGCCACCGCTTAAGCGTCGTACAGTAGATCCGTTTGATTTGGTTCTCAGACCGAACGCTGGTGCCTGTCGGAGGAAGAGAGGAAGAGGGTATGCCGGCAGGGCTGGGTGATCCTGTGATCCTGAGAATGTGTGTCTCTGTGTGATGATGCTACAAAGGCCTTCGAAAAGAGCGAAGCCAGCGTCGCCAGCAGCAACACCCTGCCCGTCTTCTCATTCTGTCGCTGGGTAACTCGGCTGATCTCCCTCTCGCTGGCAGAGGCAAGTCTTATCTCCAGTCTGCTGCAGCCTAGCACATCGTACAGCAGACAACATAGTGCTGCTGCTGCTGCTGTAGCTCCCTCCCTGCATCCCTCCCCCTCCCAGCTCTCTCTCCTCCTATCTGCTTCCTCATCCCACCCCATCTCCCTCCCTCACTTGTTCATACTGTTGTGAGCTCAGAGCTCCACACACACACATATGCTCACACGAACAGGAAAGCTCCGCGGGCTTCAAAGACTCGAAGTCCGTGTTACAAAGCGTTGCCGTATCATGTCTCCCACCCCATCCCCCCCCCCGCCCCCGACTCAAACACTCCATTATTGAAAAAGGTACAAGCATCCTCTTTTCAATAGTAAAGTGGAACACGTGAAATGAATCAAACAAAAAACAATCGAGGGGTTTACTGTTTTCCCATGAAACACCAATATGGCTGTAAATAGGCCTGATAACCTAGCGTGTCATAGTGTGACACAATAATACAGAATAAATTCTGGACCTACACACATGAACACTCCGCGGCGTGGGTGCCTGATGAATTACTAAGTGCATCCTCTAGATCGGTGGCCTGCGTTAGCGACATAAAGCAGGCTTTCATTAAAATGCCACCCAGATAAAACACACAACTAACGTCAACGCGCACAGTGATAAGATCATTCCTTAAACCTCTAAGCTATGGGAACAAAGAGTTCTTTGGCACTTTAGAGAGGCGTCTGACGCCCGACCTGCTTGCACGGCCATCGCTTCGCTCTGTTTAGACGGTTGCTCCCAGACCGTTTCAGCAAACTATTAACAACCTAATATAAACAGCTCATCTCAGAACACTGCCCTTCCCACGATATTCTCCATCAAACGCTCTCAATGACCCAGAACTCCAATTTCAACCAGGTCAGCAATGAGCGAGCTTGAGGCTGAGATCTAAAGCAACCGGTCAACATTTCAACACGAAAAAGCCGGTGCTAATGACTAGGGCATACCACGACCGAAAGCTTAGCCTAAATTGCAGCAGCAGCTTCCAGGGGACATGTCCCAAATTCAGCGAGACGCACGAGACGATTGGCCTTGTGTGACGATCAAGCCTCGAGGTTATAAGTGGCAAAAGTAGGATAAGTTGGGATTCATCTTTGGCAGCACGTGTTTACAGAACCATAAAAATTCACAAACAGGATGCATAATCCCATTTAAATTGACAACATAAGTTATAAGTTCTTCACAGTCTTGATGCATAGCAAACATTTTACTTATAATAGTTAGCATGATAACCAGGCTTTTTTTTTTTTTGGCTCATTTGTTTATACTATTACTAATGACGACCAGGCTAATTGGTCACATTTTTTATTAACCTCACAAGCTGCTCAGTCTCCCTTGCCATCACTCCAGAGGATTTCCATTCACCAACTATGACCCAAAATCTTTTCATCTTATCCCCCTTCTGCTGCATCATGTTCCCGGCGCATTTGCAGAGTCCTATATAATACAATCTCCATGGCAACCGGCTTCCCGAGTCACACTTTTAATACCAACAATGCCCTCTACTGGAATGTTCAACAAAGCACATGACAAGCACATGACCTACCTTTACCAGAGCATCAACAAATTCTGAAGGTTATTTTTCGCAAATCTGTCAGGACACCAGCTAACCTTGCACCCATTTATTCCCCTGTCAAACACAATATAAGCTTATCCACAGAGTAAGCCGCTTAAGCTCAGGAATACAGTTATTCGGGCACTTGACCCCTGTCTGTTGCTCCTTCCAGCCTTTGCCTTAATTACACACACTTACTTTCTTACATGGGGCACGAGAAGCTCACTGAGGAACGAGGAAAAGACTCGGCAAGTCTGGCAAGTAACTGCAAATTGTATAAATCCAGTCACCACTAGAGAGCCAGAGTAAAAGAGAATGAGAACAAAACAAAAGAGCTTACCTGGAAATGCAGGATGATGGTCCAGATCAGGCCAAGTGTTAGTTTTGGGTTTCCATCTGTGATGTCATCGTTTCGTATATTGACCAGTTTGACCTACAATAACGAATGACAGCAGTATTTAATGTGGGGAACAAATAAGCTCGTCTCCGAGCTGGGTCTTTAGTTATTGTCAAGATATACAATCAGCAATCTATTTGGCCTCCGTTTTTTAATGCAAGTTAGTCATTTCATTCGTTTTCAATGTAAGTCAGTCTCAAGGGCAGATACTGTTTAGAAGCGTCTTTCTGACATGCAACCCCAATTCCAATGAGTCTGTGACATAAACGGAATACGATGATTTGTAAATCCTGGATACACACCAAAGACAAGATATTCAATGTTCAAACGGATCAGCTTCAGCGTTTTTTTGCACTCATTTTTGAATTTGATGCCTACAACGCGTTCCAAAAAAGGTGGGCCAGGGGCGTGCTTACCGTTGTGTTACATCACCTTTCCTTTTAACAACACTCGATAAGCGTTAGGGAACTTGGAACACTAACTGTTCGAGCTTTGAACTTTTCTTTTGTACAACAGTTGCCGCAGTCTCTGTTGTTGCATTTTGCGCTTCATAATGCGTCGTTATCAGTCCAATTCAAATTTATTTCTATAGCTCTTTTTTACAACGGTGCATTGTCTCAAAGCAGCTTTACAATACTATCATCATAAGAAGGCCAATCCCAAACTGAGCAAGCCTAGGGCGACAGTGGAAAGGAAAATCTCCCTGAAAGCAGTAGGATGAAACCTAAAATTACTAATAAAATAAATAAACAATTATAAAACAAAATTTACTACGAAGCCACGCTGTTGTAACTCGTGCAGATTGTGGTCTGGTAATAATCCGGACAGTCCTTTTCCTCTTTGGCCCAGAGGACACGACGTCCATGATTTACAAAAACAATTGAACAAATGAGGACTCGTCAGACCACGGGACACTTTTCTGCTTTGCATCAGTCCATCTCACATGAGCTCAGGCCCGGTGAGGGCAGAGATTACAGTTGTTGTTAGCAATTTGTTGTTAATGACCATCTACAATATAATGTTAAATACTGGATACTCTTTTCTACTTATCACAGTGAAGTTTCCAGTTTCTGATACTGATCAAACAAAAGGCCATGTCACATTTAATACACTGCAAGTTAGCAATACTTTGGTTTTACAAAGACCAGTTTGTAGGTTTTGAAGATTTTTGCCACAACTTTTTCCTTCTTCTTCTTCTTCTTCTTCTTCCTGTTCTTCCTGTTCTTCGTCTTCTTCTTCTTCTTATTATTATTATTATGTAAGCCACATCCATACACAAGGTCATTTCAAGACTAATCACTCAAGTAAATGCCAGTTTCACGTTCAAGTAACCTAACACACACGTCTTTGGACTGTGGGAGGAAACCGGAGGACCCATGCAGACACGGGAAGGACAGGCAGAGCCCACACAGAAAGGACCCAGGCCACTCCGCCCCCACAAACAAGTAGCAGGTGAAATTTAAAAAATAATCAACACAGTATAGGGCACTGATCTGGGGTTTTTGTTTAAAAAAAAACGTGTGAAGGACGACTTATATTCCCAAACAATCCCGAGATATAATCGTGCTAAGGCGTCTTTCATCGCATATAACCTTAAACTGTATAAACCCTGACAGTATATTTGGAGTATAGTGTACAAGCCAGCAGAGAACCATCAGTCAAGAGTCCACTCATACCTGTCGTTGTTTGAGGAAGTCCAAGGCTATCTGGACATTCTGCAGTCGATGGAATCGCATGCGACCCTTTTCCCTGGGCTGGAAAAAAAGCGAGACAGAAGTAAAATGAATGAAGGAATTTATGGTTCCCAACTGACAGGGGGGTGTTGGGGTCGGGAGTGGTAGGGCAAATATGGCAGGCAAGTCGAAAGACAGAGCAAAGGCTTAGATCCACTGGTCAGTCAGCAGGTTTTTCCCCAGAGCTGGGTGTTAGAGACACGTTATGGGGCATGAACACACTTGAACAACACAACTGCATTCAACACTCCATGCACTAAAACACATTATAACAGCCTGTTATATACAATGTACAACACACAGTATCCTTGCAGTACAAAAACACACAAGACCTGACACACGGTCTGCTTCAGAAATACGGCAAGAAAGCCAAATCTGAAATTCTGTATCCAGCACTGATAGAGTTAATGCATAGAATGTGCGATTGTTATCATTGCAGGAACAGCAGGAACAGCTTTATGACCATCAGACTGGGTACAGAGAAAGGATCACTCCATGCAGCGGGACAGGCACTGCTGGAACCATCTATCTTTCCTGGGTCTAGTCTTTAAAAGTTTTCAGGATGAGGGAGGGATTATTTAATAATTTAAAGGGAAGGGTTGAGATCCGAGTTATGGTGAATACCTCACGATTTCTAATTAACCAACAAAGGTAGGTATTTGACAAATGGCGTTTATTGTTAACACTAATAAGGGGCGTACTAAAAGTATGTTCAATTTAAAGAAAATTAGACATTGCCTAGAACTGTTATTCTTCGGGAATATTTATTTAATATTTTATTTGATTTACTTGCAGGGCCCTAACGTTTTCTCTTCAGGAATTAAAAAGGAAGGTCATTGACTGAATGTGAATTCCATAATCACGTGATAATCACAAATTCGCTTTAATCATATCACGTAACACGTAACACTTGCACCACAGTTAGTTACGTAGCTATGTACTTGGCTATACACACACACACACACACACACACACACACACACACACACACACACACACACACACACACACACACACACAC
>JAUZST010062275.1:0-23002 GCA_034779995.1 Parotocinclus haroldoi | reverse complement strand
GAAACAAGCCGCACCTGGAGTGGAGAGAGGCGGTGATTAGAAGGAGGGGCTGAGCGAACGAGGGAGAGAGAGAGAGAGAGACGGAATCGAGATTCCTGACAGACAGGATTAAGTGACTATCTCGCTTGATGGCCGAAAAACCACGTCACAAAGGAGATGTTCATGATTGGCAAAAAGCTTTTTTTTTTTGCGTTTGGGCACGCCAAAGGCCATAGCGCGAAAGGAAAACGATCATACGGGTCTACCAGCAGCGGCAAAAAAATCCTAGCCCAAAGGACTTTCTTATCAGATTTTGTGACTGTGATACACGGTACATTTCAGTCATAGGCGACTAAATCATTACCGCCCCTCATTCTCAATGCTCTCTAAATATCAACCCTTAAAAATGTCATAGCTGTTGACCACTGGTTTATGGGCCCATAAGAAAGGCGCTTAACCCTTAGTTGCATGGATTGTTCCTTTTAAGACTGCATCGGGGGCATACGTTAGGACAACTGGGGTTTATAAAGTGTCCCAGTCTATGTGTGTGTGACTCGTTATTGAAGAACGAAAGAGTGAACGATTCAAAGCACTGCGTACTCGAGCGATATCAACTCAACTGCTGTTTAATTAGCCATTTTGTAGTAGTGCCACAATTAAAATCAGCCTTTGAACCATACGGGGTAACGTACTGCATCAATGGCTGATAGCACTGTATCCCACATACACGGGATTGCTGTTCATATATTAAGATTTGCATCATGCCGTCTCTGAAGGACACACACACACACACACACACACACACCTAGCATTTGATACGAGTTAATATTTAATACCTGGGAACCCTTTGATTGCTTTTTTTTTGGTTTACTTTTGTACAAGTCTTCCCTATTACACGCTGCCAGTACCAGCACTACAGTGTTTGAGAAATTTGCAAAGCCTTGGGAGTTTTGATTTCCGTATGCAAATGAGCGGGGGCATCGTTAGATTTTCCCGGAGAAACCTGTCAAACAAATTAGACGCACGTCTGTGAAAAAAGTATGTGAACCTTTGCTTTTCGTTATCTGGTGTGACTTTCTTTCACACTTTCACAGCATTTGAATGACTACAAATGACCCAGGTCGATGCTATACGGGCTTAAAGGCCAGGCCATTGTGGGTCAAGGACCTTGCTCAGTGACCCCACAGTGGCAGCTAGGCAGAGGTGGGATTTGAACCATGGATCTTCTGGTCCATAGTACAGCACCTTAACAGCTAGGCTACCACTTTCTTCAGTACAGAACAGCTTGAACTCTGGGATGTTGGCGTGTTTCCTCATGCGATGAACGTTTCTTTGTTGCGGGAACACAGGACTGCATTACGGAAGTGTTTTTATTTGGTACCGTGTTAAGAAGTGCCTCTGCGTTATTGCATTCTGTACTACTGAACATGGAGCCCGCTGAGTCAGATTCATTTCCGATCGCACTCTTTGCAGTGGGGCACCATCTTAGAGCAGCGTTGCAATTTTATAATCGCGCCTGATCAAGCCTAGGGTGACGGCGGAAAGGAAAAACCCCTTAAACATGATAAGGAGGACCAAGACTCAAATTGTAGTAATAGTTTGATAGCACGTCTTGTTCTGCTGTATATACAGTGGCACACATTGGCTTTGTCACTCTCACTGTTTCGCCGCGGACAGAAAAGGCACAGACGAAACCGATGTACTTAGGTTTCTTAATTAAGGTATGGCTGTTTTCGGCAGGACTCTCGAATTACTCACACCCCTTACTGCGTCTCAAGTCAGCGCAAGAGGGAGATTTACAGTACCCGCTGTCAGCTCCTTACTATGATGGGTGATCTGCTGAGACAGGCTGCTGTGAACATGGAGCAGGAACGGCTGGAAAATGAGCAGGTCCTGGGCATACACAGTAAGTAGGAGCAGTGTGAGATCCTACCACTGCTTCTTTAGTTACTGTAATAACTTAGTACTGATGTATATGTGTGTGTGTGTGTGTTTGGCTGCAGGCGTTAGTCCCACAGAGAAGTTTGTGTTCACTGGAACAGCAGCCATGCCCTCTGGACCAAGAGTTCACCTCTCTGAAGAGGGAAGAACATCGTTAAGCGGGCCCGTGGTTCAGCGGGGGAGCACACCCAAAATCAGGTGCTTGTTAAGGATTTAAAGTACACAGCGTCCCCGTTGTTGTTCGTGTTCCTGTAGACCTGTGAGTAAAGGTGAGGCGAGCGCTGGGATTGTTTGGTTAGACTGTTTTCAATCCCGTAAATGTACTGGTCCGTGTGGTGTCTGGTACACACCGAGGCACGACTTTACCGAGCGTGGGTGTGTGTGTGCGCGCGCGTGTATTTTAGGAAACCCTTGTTTAAATACTGCTACCAGTGCGGCCGCTCGGCGTGGGTGGCACTGAAGCCGTGCAGCCGCTGCCGTGAGGTGTTCTACTGCAGCACGACGTGCAAGATGAAGGCCTGGAACGAACGCCATAAGGAGGAGTGTGTGCGCGTACCAGGTGTGGCTCTTTAAAAAACCCTTCAGAGTCCTCTCCGTGCGATGAGTGTTTGGTTTTGAACGGCAGCAGCCAATGATTCATTAAGCCCAACTTTCTGAAAAACTACCAAACAATTATAGTGACCTACTATTTGGCTACGTCATTACGGAGCAAGCGGTATATAATTAACAATCCAGATGATAGAGTAGAAAACCCAAAAATGCAGCCATGTCCCACCCTGGTGTCAATGTCCCGTTCTGTGTACGAGCCATAATTGCGGCTCGATCAAGCCAGGTTTACTTATGTAGCACGTTTAACAATGAAGCATCGTCTCGAAGCAAAATTTCAATGTAAAACGTATCTAGGGACGGAGCCCTAAAAAAGGGATCCTGGGTGTTATAAGTACGAATTAAACCGTGTTACATAATTAATAGGTTTACAGTAGGAGCTAAGTACGCTCAATACGAACGTTTTAAGCGAGAACGCATGAAAGAAAATGTAATAAATAAAACAAAAAAAAATCACAAAAAGTTGGGACAGTATGGTAAATGCATAAAAAAGAAAAAACACACACTGTGTTTCTTATGCCGACTTTCAGATTTTTCACGTTTTCAAATATGCACGAACTTCAATTTATTTGTTGCCTAACATCCACTCGTGGCTCCCTGCTGTGCCGCGTACAGGTGACTCCACACAGGTTGATGCCAGCGGTTGAAGCCTGGCTCTCTGGAGCTGTGAGGTCGCAGCACTAGCCACTGCGCCACCCTGCCACCGTAATAATGTCATAAAAAATTCATTCGCCGTTTCAGAGCAGACAGAAAGGGGCTGCGCTCTGTAATCTCTGCTGAGGAGGAGTGCTGGAAATGCTTCTGTAAATCCCCCAACAAGAGAAGAGGAGCAAAGAAACCGTCTCATCAAACGACTTGCACTTTAGTTGTAGTTATATTATTATAACTAAATAATAAAGGCGGGTGAGAACGTTTGATCAAAGAGACGTTGAGATTAGGATCAGCTTTAAGCCCATGTCTGAACAGGTGCTTATCTATTCAGGGTTATCTGCAACAAATCCAGACTGCTCTTGATCAGCAATAAATTCGAAACAGTTCGCTTCTTCCTCTTCACAGGAAGTGAACGGTGTAAGGGCGGTCCGTCTGGCCACCGGCAGAACACCCGCTCACCCAAAAGCTCCGGGAAAGGCAAGGATCTCCATCCCAAGCAGGATAAACCCAACGCTTGCAAGCAAGTTCCTCACGCCATCGCACATGTTCAAAGCCAGGAAGAAAATTACAGTTTTATTTAAGGTGCGCTTGATCCCCGTAAACCTCGAAACATCTTATGAACCACGAAAGTGGATCTGCTGGTAAGAATAAAATGTCAATTGCTTCAATAAAGCGTAGCGATACGTAGCTGCAGAAAGCAGGACTCAACCGTGACATTTTTTTTTATCTCTTCTAGCAAAACAGCCACATTAGTGCACCAAGATATTTCTACTAATATTCCCCCAGTCTGGTCTCCTCTCCTCCTCTGTTTTATTTGGCGGTTATTACGAGCAAAGTGTTGTTGTTTTTTTAATTAAGTCTAGATCTAGGACTGTGTTCTTAATCCTGGTCCTGGAGCACAACACCCCCGGCCTAGGATTTTTTTCTGCACTATTTTCGAACCCTAAACTCAAAGACTCTTTCGATTCCAATCTCCCCTGTAGTTTTTAAACTGCAAGTTTGCATTGAGCGAAACAAAATAAGGTGACCAATTAATGCACCGGTGACATGCATAATGTATCTCACATTATTACCGTGTAACAGCAGTCGCCTTAAAACCCAAAAGAGCTATGGCACGATCACAGGCGTATGATATTATATTGTTTTTATTATTATTTTATGTTATTTTAGCCTGTGGGTGCGATTTAAGACGCCCCCTCGGTCTCGCTGCTGCTTCCCCAGTAATAAGACAGACGGAAAATGCCCATAAAATTTCATTATATGTTTCACTTATTAAATGTGTTTGCTAATTCCTAATATTGTAGTACGTTCCTAATCCTAAATTATATGAGTATGGGCGTAAAAAACAATCACTTGGGGGTCGGGAACGGATTACCGCTGTTTACGTTACTGCTCATGGGAAAATCTGATCAAACGGGAGAAAGACCAGCCTTGAGGAACCAATTAGGTTTTGAATTCCCACGTCCATGTAAACTTTATGAACTCGCCTCTTGTGTCCTGCTTGAGGCCAGGGTCATCTTAGAAGGAATTCTTCAAACACTGGGTGGGTGGAGCTTCTCAGATGAGTCAGGTTGCGATACGATATTGTGCCAAATTTGTGTATCCAATATTTTGGATACAGGCAGCCCGCAGAAGATGATCTTACATATGATGTTTCCCTATTGATGCTTCATGATTTAGACATGACAGTATTTTGTCAAACAGTTCATCTCATTGTCTTAATCGGAGGATTCGCTTCCTTGACTGACGTATCGTTCCGGTGTTCATTTTCTAAACTTGCTTAGGGAAATCACAGTTTGGAGACCTGGCTTAAGCAGTTGAATTGGAGCTCTGCGTTTCACAGGTTAGAATTGAAGTTTGCGTGTCAGATCGTTTTAGGGCGTGACATCGTCGCATGCTCCGCCCTAAACTCGCCCTGACTGTACCGAACCACGTTCAGGTTTTGTCGCTATCTCAATGCGTTTCTGCTTTAGGAGCTGTATGCTCGTGTACGCTAGTTCGTAGCTGAGCGTGGTGTGTGCGTGTGCGTGTGTGCGTGTGTGCGTGTTGTTTTTTTTTGTCTTGCACTTGAACGCCGCCTGTGTGTTCAGAGCGGCATGTCAGTCACGCGCCTTCTCTTTTGTGCCGAACATTTGCGATCCTCGAAAGCGAGCCTGATTTCCTTATTGAGACGTTTTCTTTCTTTTATTCGCAGTCTGCTTGTCACGAGGCTCCTTTGTTCCCCCTGTCGTTTTTTTTTTTTTAATTCGCGTTTCTCCTCGCGTTCAGGTCCTTGAACGCATCTAAGGCTGGTAAAGTGTTCATTCTGAACTGCCTTTTCAGTCAGGGCTCTGGTTCAATTAAACAAACAGATTTGGTTACACATCCACGTCGATAAATTTATTTTCACGTCCAAGTAGATTTACAGTGTACAACAAGGTCTAATGACAGATCAGAATGGAGAGCTGACTCTTTAGTTTACCTAAGTGCTTCTATCGCCTGTGGTTGATTTAGAATCTGAACTTTGGCTCTTTCCTTAAATTCACACCCATGCACACGTTCCAAACATGAAGATCATGATTTTTATTGGTGAAGTGCTGAAAAGAAGAACAGTTGTGTAAATATAAATTAGCATTGGGAAGTACAGTGAAGCGCAGGTTCACTTGAGACTGCTTGGACAGATTGCTTAAGAGAGTTTAGAGTCATGTGCACCATTACCAAAAAAAAAAAAAAAAAACAAAAAAAAAAGCAAACACCTTCTCCAGGTTTACTTGTTTGACATTCAAAGGTACAGAGCGACAAAAAAAACAGCTGTTAAACTGACATACGTTGCCAAAGAGTTTCCCTCCTTCCCTCAAGTCTCTCGCAGATGAAAGGTCCAATCGCACAATCACTTGGCATTTGGCAATCTTGTTAGGGGCTCCTTCCCAATAACCCCAAATCCCCAGGTCCAGTCTGGCAGGACTGTGTTTCCATTACCGTCTAAGCACAAGGCTGATCACCAGCATCAGTATTAAGGAGACCGTAGGTAGCACTGGACTTCCAGCACCTTTCACTTGTTCCTCTGGCCCGTGGGTGTCCAGTTTGGGCCGATCCAGTTTGGGTCCGAACACCGGTGGCCTGCCTCGTACGCAGAGCTGCTCGCTGCACATGCCGCTGCCTGATCCACTAAAGTCATCACCTGGACAAGGAATTTCAGTGGCGTTCAGGTCAGTACCGTTTTCATTCCGTCTCTCTTCTACAAGTCATTACAAATAAATAGGACATACAGAATAATCAACAGCCCCTACCACACTGAATAAATGTCGTTAAAGGTGGAAAAAGTCCCAACCACAGTATCTTCCGGATTATTTCATGTATTTTGAACAGTTGGGTGAGAAAGCTGGACGTCACGTAAACGAGGTCCGTGCGTCATTGTCATGCATTTATTCAACTCGGGTAACAGCGTGAACCTCATTCGGGTATCGTCCGATCTGGACAGGGCGTTAAAAGCCCCACAGGGCATCATGCAGACATTCCTTAACCCCTTGAGGAATACTTGTTCCATACTAAATGAAACGTTCAGAAAAGGTTTAGGAAAGGCATTTTACCCCTGCAACACTTCACTTTAACCCTTTCAGGACCACAGGTTGTTTCACTAATGGTCCGTTTAAAAGTATGGGACGAATAATGTCCCTGGGGTTAAATGCCGAGGGCCAACTTAATGTAGCCCGTCCAAGTAATGGCATGACTTTGGATGGCGGAAGGAAACTACTAGCCCTTACCCAAATCGGCACAATCCAGAAAGAGACATTGATTATACTGTCCACAACAGGCTCAGGCAGCGCCAAGGCACCAGCACAAAAACACACTCGGTAAACATTAGTGCAATCGTTCGTCAAGAAAAGCAACGGGTGGCCAGACTCAAGAAAGGCTCTCGCCAATTATAATGCAAAACGCAGCAGGAGGTTTGGAGGGACGTATCGTTTAATTAATATCAATGAAAAGATCTCTGAAATCACACACCCCTATTTTTTTAACACGAGGCCGCATTGTGCCTCTGTAGTGGCTTTTTTTGGTACTGCTGCCACTATGCAGCGTTTGATTATTCAGCACCTGGATTTCATGGTTTTGCTGGTAACAGGTTTAGCCTATTTGAGTCCCTCTGCCCCTCCGTGTGTGTGTAGAGCGTAGAAAGAAATCACCCACGGTAAATGTACATACCCTACAAAAGACTTTCTCCTGTAGTTCACAACACAGTACATAAACACACACACACACACACACACACTGAGCGGTTGCTATGCCCTAATCCAGTTAATCCTTTCAGCCACTTACTTGTGTCCTGGAAATCCACATCGCTGCCATCCAGAGCATTTCTCAGACGATTAGACATGATCTTCAGCTGCATGATTTGTTGCCGTATAGTCATGTCAGGCTTGGTGATGTCGATGTTCACCTCTGGATTATTGATCTGACTGGCCAGACCATCTCCCATGAGCTCAGGGAGGTACCTGTGGAGCACAAAGCCATCGCGCATCTCTTTAGCTCTTAAGTACTCATAACAGGTCATTATTTATTAAGACACACAAGAGGATAAAGCTCGAAATGTGACCTTTATGTAGAAACAATCGATTGAACAATGTCATCGCACACAGCATGTACTGCATATGAACCACGTTTGGCCTCTGGGTTTTATATGATGTTGTAATACATTAGTCAAAGAATCTACAGGAGTCGAGGAGAAGCTCAGTATCTCACGCAGGCTGATAATGGGATTTGATCTCGTGTACAAACACTCATAAGATGTGATTAATGGTGTCTGATGGCTATTCAATGAAGAGGAGTTCTGGGCAGCGGAGGGAGCCTGCAGGGCAATCAATGGATTGATATGAACTGAAGGTTGTTGTGAGGCCGATGGTGAAATGTGATCTGAATTTCAATTTGAATTAACAGCGCTAATGCAGCGTCATCACTAGGTCTCGGGTCTGGAAGCTGGTGCTAATGACCTGTTCAACTCTTACATCATAGGGACCCTGACAGGGCCACTGTCGCTGAGGGTTTTAGGAACTGGACTCGCTCCACCCTCTTATCCACTTGATCGCGCCTAACCGGCAGCACCGGGTGCAAGACAGGAACAACCCGAGACAGGGCATCGTGGGGCAAACACACACACACGCTCGGGACACTTTGGAGTCACCAGTTAACCTAACACGCATGAGTTTGGACTAAAGGAGGAAACTGGAGTATCCTGAGTAAACCCATGTGGGCCCAGGCCGCTCCGGTTTCCTCCCACAGTCCAAAGGCATGCATGTTAGGATAACTGGTGTCTCTAAAGTGGCCCTAAGTGTATGACTGCGTGTGTGCGCGCCCCACGGTGGTTACGTGCCCTGTCTGGGGTTGTTCCTGCCCTTGCGCCCAGAGTGCGACCCCGTGTGGATTAAGCGGAAGATAATGAATGGAGGAATGAAGGAATGGTTGGCTGCTGATTGAACTGTGCACGCGTTGCCTTTTCCCCTTGTGCTGTACCTAGCTGCAGCGCTACAGCTCAAGCTGGCAGGGCTTTAAGAGATCAGCTTCATACCGAGCTTTGGCCATGCCGTTCCAGCAGTCTTCGTCGCTGGAGGATCCTGATGCTGCTTTACTGTTGCACAGAGCTGAAGGAAGCTGGATCCAGTACAGCTGCATTTCTTTCAGTTTACTGGAAACATCGGAGACCTGCAAGCGCATGCACGTGTCAGGAAGCTGCACGTGAAAGAACCTTAAAGAACTGCTCCATAAGACCCGGGGACACACACCTGCACCTCCAGTCTGACTGCAGTTGAGGAGCTGGGCTTGTACTCCAGAGCCGTTACGCTGCTCCCCTTCTTCTTAGGCTCATCAGACACCGAGCTCTGGGTTCCCTCCTCTCCACGCTCTCCACACGCCTGGAAAACCTGATACACACACACACACACACACACACACACACACACAAGGACATACGTCATCAAAGCCAGCACATCGAATCAAGAGTCTCCGAGGAGCAAACCGTCAATAAAGCAAAGCAAAATGAAGGTTATTGATCTGACCTTGCTGGTGTAAAGCACCATGTTCTCCTGGATGTGCAGCACGGCTTCGGAGATTCGCACAGGAATGGAGTGCAGCACCACGTCCATGCTGGGCTCCGCACCGAAGCTGGAGGCCACCTGCAGCATAGTGTCTGAGGAAGAAGCAAGTGTACAGTGTAGATTCCCCATTATTGGCAATCCTCTGTGGAAGTCGAGGAAAATGACGTCCTGGTTCATTAGTTCTATGGCCCAATGAAAATGCAAGCGAAACCTTAACTTCAATTTAAGCTTTGAAAACTGCTCGAGTCTTTATCACCGGCCCCTGTGCAGTTAGTGCGATTCCGATTCGTCCATCCTGTGTTACTTACCGATGAGATTCTGCCACTCTGTGTCCAGGTCGGCCTGGTTGGCGAGGCAGCCCTTCATGACATTCTTGCAGTAGTTTGCGCAGGGCTTGGTGGAGCCCAGGCCTCGGCAGTGAGGGCAGTACACCAGCTTCATGATGGCGCGGTTACACTCCGAGCTGAGAGGAACCTGAGACAACAGGTGTGTCCCATTACTAGGTCATTACTAGGAACATGCACGGTCAATTAGGCAAGGTTATAGCTTCAATTTAGTCCAGTCAGCAGCTCGTTTGCTTTTGGCGTCCTACGCTTGCGTCGTCGCAAATGTTCCCGTCTTACAATTTACGTGGGCTTTGTTTACCTCGTTCCATTTGGACGCCATCGCCTTAACGCTGGGCTCATAATGAATGTCTGGTCTGACTGTAATCGCTAAAGTGGCTCCTAATAAAAGACATGGTTTGAGCTCTAGATGGTACCTAGCAAAAGTGGGAAGCGCTCCGTGTGCACGGGATTATACATTTTGTCTTTGAGCAGATTCTCTTATCCAGAGCAAACCACTACTTTCAGGCCAAACAATTATAGTTTGAGGGCATTGCTCAAGGGCCCAGAATTGGCAACCCCGCAGTGCAGGGCCTGAACATTGGACTTTCTGGTCAGTGGCCATGACCTTTGGGACACCACAGTCCCATGTAGGATTAAATGGATCATTTGAGAGAGAACTGAGCTTTGAGAGAATGAGAGCTGCATCTACCATTGGTTTTCATAAAATCGAAGCTCCACCTCCTAACGGATGAAGGTATGTAAGCTGTGCAAAAGTCTTAGGCCGCCAGTAGATTGGATACAGCATTGTATTAGCAACACTATGATGGCCATGCAGAATCATTTCTCATTCTCTTTATTAGAATACAACCAGTATTTGCTTTTCTAAAAACATGGTCTTTTTAGAAGGGAATAAAGATGAATATTGGAATAAAGATGAGTCGACATTTTTTTTTGTGTCCAATAAGTTATAAACCTCTCATAGCATGGCGAAGACAACAAATCTAATGGTGGCCTTAAACTTTTGCACAGCACATCTCGTCCGCTGTACACAAAATTAAGGTTTGATATCACAGCACTGGCATGTGCAATTAAGGCCAAGATACAGTTGCAAGATAAAGTATGTGAACCTTTTGGATGTGGATTAACAGAAAACATTCTGCATTCGCACAGATCACAGTCCAGGCTGGGAAAAGAATACGAGCTTTCTCCAGGAGGAAAAAAAATCCTTAATTGATTAAGATATCCAATTGTAGACCGGGAGGTCTGGGGTTCAAATCCCAATTCTACCAAGCTCCCAAAGGAAGCTAAAATGAAACTTTCTCGGACAAGCTTAAAAATGTTCAAACCGATCGAACGCATATACTGTATACTGCTCACAAAAACGAGGGGAAACTTCAAAATAAGAAATGCCATAATAAAAAAATCACCCCGTAATCTAATGAATGATAAAAAAAACAAAAAAAAAACAATGCGCATGCGGAAATAACAGAAGTGATAACGGCTGCGTGGCCCTAATATTGTAGATGCATAATTAGTAACTGCTTTTAAAACTACCGGCAGAGGGGCTCTGTTAATTATTCCAACATATTCGGCGCTGATGCACCCCCACCCCGAGCCCCCTCATCCTTAGCATGAAGGGGGTTCGTACAGATCGGCAGGGATCTCCAGAGACTGGTATACCCACTTTATCACGAGTCTCTTAAGGCAGAGCGAGCTGTCGCATTGCGGCCTGCTCTCATTCGTCAGGGATGCACTGAGCTCCAGCTCCAGCTCACAGGAGGAAGGACAAACTTGGAGGACTTGGACTGAATTCTATAGCTCTGCTCCGGCGAGTTCTAGCAGAGTTATGGTGCAACTGCTCGGCCCTTTTTAAAGGACTGTGGAAGGAATTTGCAGCATGTAGGCAAAGTTCAGCTACGGACAGTGTGCAGGATTCAGAACTTTGAAAAAAAGGCCCAGCACAGCTTTTAATGGAATGGATCAGGAGAAGGACACCGTGTGTGTGTGTGGTGTCAGACGTTTGCTTTATAAGCTTGTAGTCAGATGGATACGGCTAAGCGTGGTTTAACGTCCACCCGATCCACGACTGTTTGCTTTTACTAAATAGCCGGTCAGCTCAACTCAGTCAGTGCTGCAGACCCACGGGCAGAAGCAAGGTTGCCAGGTCCACTTATTCAAAACAGCTGTGGGCTTACTTTTCTACAAAGTCATTTAAAATATTTAAAATCACAGGTTGCAGGTTTGTTGCTTGTCTCTACAGTGTAGTTGTGTATTTGTGTTTGCTCGTCCCTCTTCAACAATCCTGCAGCACAGCATGTTAAGTTAAAAAGAAAATGTGTTATTATTATTATTATTAGTAGTATTATTATTATTATTTCTCACTGATCAAGTCGTGACTCTCTCATCTTAGAAGGTTGCCTGTTTCGGCCTTGTTTTTTGAGTCAAATTGCTTCGTTTGGGCTTATTTTCGTAGGGCTGATTGCTTATTGCTGTTGTGAGATCTGGCAACCCTGAACAGAAAGCTGCCTTCTGTCAAAGAAAGTACTAGTAATATGAATCGCTCATCAATCACCTGCGGTTTCAGCGATATCTCCTGTGCTATTATGGAATGTCTCCTTGTGAAAATACCCTGGACTGTGGTAAGGTCCAGTCCATGTCTGTTTCAGTCAACGACCTGTTTCACAGAACGTTGTGCGGTCACTTTGGCTCTAATCTCACCGAGGGCCACATTGGGCCCCGGGGTCAGGCTTGGGGCACATCCGTGTGGAGCGATCTAAATCGGTATGATAAATGAAGTCACTGACTGTACCTGGGAAACCTTCCGAACGACTTCTCCGGCCATATTGAGGCCCTGCACGAAGGCGCGAGCAGCGACCAGTACTCGAACTAGTCGGGCCTTGAGCTCCCGTGGAGCCTCGCCGAACGGGCGCAGCGTTTCAGTCTGTTTGGAAGCACACTCGAGGAACTCGTCTGAGATGAGCGACGGGTCCGAGGCCTTGAGCAGGCGCTCTAGCAGATGCATCCAGAACTCGTCCAGCACCTCCTCCAGGTTCAGCGCCGTTCCTCTGTAGTAACGTCGCAGATCGGCGTAGAGGTCGCGGAACACGCCAGCGTTGGGTGTGTACAGAGAGCTCAGAGCTTTAGCAAACGTGTCCTCCAGCCAGCGCTCAGATCTGTCCAGGAGCTCCAGGAAGTACGCTGCAGAAAAAAAGAAGAGCAGAGCAGAGCAGACGCCTGCGAGTCACAGGGGTCACCAAATCTGAGCCCAGAGACTGGAGTAAATCAAATTTCCTGCTCGCGCTTTTTACTTAGCCGACGTTTCTCCGCTAATTTCAAGAGATTGCCGTGAAATTGAGTTAGCTGCTGAAAGCGGAGGGCTTGAAATGTCGCTAATCTGATCCTTGAAGGGATCGGATCACGTCAGGTCACCATTGTGTTTACTCTCAGAAAGGATCCATCAGCACTTTGTGTGTGTGTGTCACATCTCTAAGAGCATTGTATAAAAGTATTACATAACACTTGTACAGTACGTATAGATATCCAATTTCTCAATACCTCGATCTAGTATTAAATGCAAAACATCATTTCTGCACTTTCCATTGGGATCAATAACGTTTGGTCCAACTATTACACACAATTAAAAACGTAGAAAACAGGATTCATTACAATCAAACCTTTCCTTGAATGGTTCTATTAGTTATTTTTCTCATATTGTCTCAAAGATGAAGATAAGACAAGATGAACAGTCGGCCTTTTCACACCAAATCCAAAAAGTAATCCAACGCCAGCCCAGCGTAGGGCACACACTCACAGTCACACACAAGGGCCACTTTTAGAATGGCCTATTTACCTAAGTCTAAGTCTTTGGAATGTGGGAGGAAACCGGAGTACCTGGAGTAAACCCACGCAGGCACAGAATGGACCCAGGCGGCTCCACCCTGCGATTGAACCCGGGACCTTGTTGCTGTGAGGCACCGTGAACACAGGTTTATTAACGCCGTCTTTCACACAGAGTCTGAAAGTGACGGACTGCGACGCTGCACGATTTTTCAAACTGGAGCCTGTCCTTAGTTCTGCGTTGTGCGGATCGAGCTGACCAATCAGAGCTCAAAGCTCAGAGCTCAGTTGCCGGGCAGAACAGGTAAGAGCTGAGCACAAAAGCTTATAATACAAGCAACAGGCTGACTCTAAAAGCAAACACGGACAGCGGGTTTTCAGAGCGTTTTAAGAAAAATGCATCAGTTACAAAATCGCGTAAAAACGGTGCTTGGTGCTGAAGGGCCACATTCCTGCAGTCAGTTCCCGTGGACGCATATTTGCGAAAAACAATAAGCACTTTTTTAGGCACAGACTCACTCCTGGACCAAGCTCTGCGTGACCAATTCTATTTTACAAACAGTTCACTTTTTCTGGGTCTTAGTGGCTAAAATAACCCATGTTATAGTGTGGTGTTGATTCTAACAGTGATTAAGCACACAGGACTACTAATAATAAAATAAGTGAGGCACTTTGGATTTTAGGAATGAAAACCCTCACCCTATACTGTACATTCTACATGAATTCACACTTCTAACTCTATTGTGAAAGTATCACTCTTTAATTTCAAACTTGGATTTGTCACTCCATTATTCTCCTTTCCTCTGATCTTCATTCCAGTCTTTATGAGCTTTACCTTTTCACCCTGTACCCCTTCCGAAAGCGGTGTTTCTGGGCTGCTACCCTTTCAAAAAAGATCATTCCTGATCAAGCTTCTTCAAACTTTAGCAGGGTCATCTTGGCATCCTGATGAATCTTCCAGATGCTGCTACTGCTCATGTGTACAGCTCCGTACTAAATATTTAGCGCTGCAGCCTATAGAAGCAGCTTCATGGACTGAGAAATAACTGCACCCTCACTGCACCCTTGCTAAATCAATGGGATATCTACTGGTGGCCTAAGACTTTTGCACGGCGCGTTATATGTAGTATCTATGCATTATTGTCAAAGCAAGTCGTTATGCATAGATGACACATTTTGTAGGATTTGCATGGGCTGTGGAACCAGCCTCGTATTTTTCCTCACTGTAGTTCATATTTGAAAGCAACATGTCAGAGTTGGGAAGTTTTGAGAGCATTGTGGTAAACACGGGGGTGTCTCGGGAGTAGAAGAAAAATGCGCAGAAAAATGTGTGCTTTGTCCTCCAGCTCGAACCCTATCCCTCGGGGACAAGCAGCGAGTGAATCCTAACTGCTTTGAACAGATCCAAGGAAGAGCTTGTTTTCCGTTTCACATTCAGGAAGCAGTTCGGCACTTCAGGTTTGGGAAGGTGAGCGAAGGAATCGCAACGGAGATGCCTGATTGGGTTAAAAAAAAAAGGGTTTGAGAAACAAATAGTTCTATCCATTTACGATATGAAAATCTGGGCCAGGCTTCGCCTCCAGCTTTAATCCTCCTTCGAGTGCTGATCTACAAATTCAGAACGGTTCCAATTCTTTACGGAGTGAAGGGAATGCAGAGATTAATGTCTGACGTCGACTTCTTTACATGCTATACATAAAAGCGGAGCATGCCCCGGTTCACGTCAGGAAATCGGAATATCTTACATACACGGAGCGCTTTTTTCTGCAGGATGAAAGCTCTTTGGCATGAAGTCTCCTGCTAGGTTTCTGCTCGTTACGGCCGAGTCTGGATCAGGCCCATCAGAGCTGATCACGTTCTGATGGGTCACTGCTGGCCAGAGCCATGGACGCCTCACAGTGGGAAGGAGCGAGAACATTTCCGTGTCCTTTAATCTGCACTTACTGTGACATAACCCAGGAGAGTGTGTGCACGCTTCAAAGTGTTCACCCTTCACCCCGGCTGCTCGTTTAGCCAGGTGCGTTTAAATATAGCTGAACATAAAAACGCTAAGTGAAACCAGATGATTTTAGACAAAGACCTGTGCGGTTCCAACAGGCTATTATATATATATATGTTACCATTCATTTACATTTCTTCATCAGGCAGGTGCTTCTGTCCAAAGCGACTTACAGTTGATGGAAGAGTAAAAGAGCTGGAGGGTCGAGAACCTCGCTCCAGGGACCAGCAGACTTTTATTCGTCAATAGTTGAGGACCTCATCACTGAACCAGCACTGCCTGAATTCCTCACAGTCCTTAGCGACTTGAATATTTATCACTACTTGGGGGACTGCTAACGGTTAAGGTACTGGGTTCAAATCCCACCTCTGCCAAGCTGCCACAGTCGGGTCATTAAAAGAGGACCTTAAGCCACCATGGCTTGGATTGTAAGACTGTATGATTTGTAAGTCACTCTGGATAAATGCTGTAAATGTAAGTTGCACATAGTTTTATTAGTTTTTTTCTAATATTTTTCTATTTGATCGCTTTACTTTTGTCTTCTAAAACTAGGTAGATAGAAAGAAAAGCACTCCGTACGGTGACAAAGGCTTTTATATTTTGTGTTTTTGTGTTCTTTTTTTATAAAGGTCTGATTCATCATGACATCAGGACTTTAGGAGGGCGATTTGGAGTGGAGGGTGCCAGAAAGGGGGCGGTTCTACCTCAGTGTGCCGTCACCTCGTATTCCCCACAGTGAAGTAACTCGTTCCTTTTTTGAGGGCCATAGAGGGACGTATTCTGGACAGACAGGACGTATAGATGAGCACGAGTGAGAATTAGTCACACAGTGAAAGCGTTCGAAACACAACGACAGTATTCAGACATTTTCAGTATTTTTGTCATTGCAAAACTTTTATGTGAAGAGAAAGCGTGCCGGATTCGGATCCTGCTCATCGATTCTTACTCCAAACTAGTCATTCTTTTGCTATAAATCATATAATATTTCTAGCACACCGCTCACAAACATGAATGAAATGCCCCCTGATTGTTGTGAACGGTGCATTTTAACTTCGAAATGAGCTCCATTCTTCCCGTTTAAACTTAACTTGGTTTGACGTACTAAAACAATGACCTAGGAACACCAAACGTTTCCCAGTTACCGACCGATCCTAAGTGACCTCTGCTGTCCAAAGGGAGAACCTGTGGTGTGGGGTGAAAGCGATCGCTTTTGGGATACGATTTTTTACGACATATTTAAAAGCGAAGGAAAAAGCTTCACATTAAAATGATTCCTTTCCTTTTGGACCCCATTGTTTTAGCAGTAGAGATTATTTAGGGCTGTAAACTGTACCCAGTACTCTGCTGAAGCTCATGTTGCTTCATGGAACTTCCTTTCCAACTCAAAGTGGACCCAAAATTTCGAGTTTTTAATGGCCTCGTCGGGCGTGTCTAAACTAAACTATGTGACGCAACACACCAGTCCTGTCACTTAAGACACGTTCTTAATACAGACATATTTTCTGCACCAAACGCAGCCGTGTATTTGAAGCGTAAAACCGATAAGTTTTTCCAAACAGGTATTCGGTTCTTGGATTTTAGTAACTGGTTCTGAGTCAGAAGACCACCGCAGTATTGTCTGTCAGCACAATGATCCAGTGACCTGAATATAAGTCCCACATTATTTTCGCAGTTTCCTTAACTCATAAACACGTTACCTCTGAAAGACCTAAGCTAGACTTGTGCTCAATGAACCAAGAAACGGGTACGGTTATAAAAATGACCGCTTTCAGCTCCGTTCTCCTGCCATAATGCAGCCACTGGACACCCGGCGAATGAACTTAATTCCACGAAAGGACCTCGTAAACTTCTGCAAAATCGGTAGATTACAACGTTTCCCGCAGAATATTCGGAGACGTTCCTTAAAACAGACAGAGACAGGCGATACTCACTGTCGAAGCTCCTGTACTGCGCATTGAGTGATGCCTGGATGGAACGTCCTGCCTCTCTGACCAGGCCCTCGAACTCTCGCCGGCTCAGGTTGGACAGCGTTTCCTCCATGGCGCTCGTGCAGCAGGTGTAGCCCTGAGGACACACACGTAGATGCTCACCTGCAACGAAAGGAAGAAAACACAAGCCTCTATCATCAGCCTCTGTAATGACCCTGCTTAGGATGGAAAGTCCGCATAGATCTTTCTTTGTTACGTCATCAAGCTTTGATCCAAAGATCATGTAGAAATGATGGAGGTCACACACATGCAGCACTGTGCAAAAGTCTTAGGCCACCATTAGATTGGATGTACCAAAAATAATTATTTCTCGGTCTCTTTATGAGGAGACAATTTAAAAAAAAAACAGGAAATGTGTATGCAGTTTTTAAAAACTAGATGAAAAGACAGCTTCTATAGGCAACAGTTCCAAGCTACCACTCGGTCCGACTCCCGGCGATGCCTTCTGGCCAGGTCCGGTGTCACGTTGGGGTGATCCACCTGTAATGTCTCCAATGTCAAATATATTTCTATAGATCTTTTTACAATCGCATAACAGCTTTATAATCTTATATGATCTTAAATCAATGGCCAATCCCAAATTGAGCGAGCCTAGGGCGACAGTGGCAAGGAAAAAAACTCCCTGAATATAAAGGGGAAGGAACCTTGGGAGGAACCAAGACTCAAAAAGGAACATGACCTGCTTGGGTGGCCTAGATGTTAATTGAATAATTACGCTGTAGTAAATAGTAAAATTAAGTAAATAATGCAATTTAAATGAATAATAAAATTCGAAATAAATAACAAAATAGATTCACGTCGTATCCCAATAACTAAATGACGTAGGGAGTTACCGCACTGTGGTGGGACTCCTTATTGCTGGCTGATGAAGACCAGTAGGGTGAGGCTGAGGTGGAGGAACATCTAATCTTGTAAGATGTGTATTAACCAGGTTCGCGGGGGTCTCTCTGTACCCTTCACTTTGAGGAGTCAGAGACCACACCCTCCTTATTGAGTGTGCTCAAACACAAGGTCAAAAAACAATCCGAGAAAAGGTGTGAACAAATCTGTACCCACACGTCCAGAACAAGTGGTTTATCAGCTGTCTAGAACTGCGGGGAAGGGAAGCGACTCGGCAGGTTTCCATTCTCTTGTCAATCAACCACAGAAAGAATGAGCACATACTGGAATTCCCAGACACCACTGTGGGTTGGATCTTGGCACGACTCGGGCACCGTCCCAAATGTCATGTCACCTTTTTGTCTTGGTTCACGCAAGAGCAGAGCTGTGAGTCTTAAAAGGAACGGATTCCAGATTACAGCCTTCGAGCAGTGCGAGTCGGTCCGAGTATGGGGACTGCTTCACTTCGTTTAACCCCAAATGTATTCGGACAGTAAAGCAACTAACCAACATTTAATAACAGGCGATACCAAAGCAGCCCTTGTCCTTTCGATAGGCTGCTTCCTCAAATGAGGGTGTTACGTTTTGGGTTGGTTACACCTTACTGCTGCTGTAAAACAAACTAAAACGAACCCGTCTCCCTAAACCCCCTGCATTGCCACTGTGTCTTTCACAGTATAATTAGTGACATCATTTGTTATGCTTTGCCATCTGTTGCTTTTCTTGTCATAAGTCACTTTTTTGCAAGGTTTGCTAAGTGTATTCTTCTGCTGCTCCCTTGGCTGATGTAGGCCTGTCGTGGACAGCTCACTCCCAAAACCTGTCCCTGTTTTCACATTCGGCATGGTGGCTAGTCCTCAGATGTCTAATTAAGTTACTTGAGCTCATTTTTAACGGCCCTCGATTTGCTGATTGCCTTCCTTTTAAGCGAAAGCCATCTTTTTAGAGCCAAATCACCTCCAACTGTGTAGCTTACCAGGCTGGTCGTGTCTGTATTTTGTCTCCCGGCACAGACTGTTCACTCATTTTTAACTTCGCATGCAAAGTAGCCTTATCCGGCTATGTGATGCAATGTGAAGCCATGTTTTGACTTTGATGGGGTTTTTTTTGTGAGTGAGTGAAGCAACAGTTAAGATAACGTACTCACTGCTGTGCTTCCTTCTGCATAGACCAGTTTTCCTCATTTGTAGCATTTTTGGCAGCTTAACTGTAGGTGTGACTGCCTACAGTCACACTACAGAACTACAGAAAAAAAGGCCAAAAATAAACCAGTTAATGTTCAAATGGTACTACGTTAGATCATACTATATTTTGAGTAGTATGGCAGAAGCCAAATCCGTGTTCTTCTCGCTGTCCCAGCTGGACACGTCCCTAAACACGACCCTCTGTCTACTGACTGATACTCAGTGTTACTCAGTGTTACTCAGAGACCTGAATCAGGGCAGATCCATCTCACATCGCTCCCCGTGTCTGCGTGGGTTTACTCAGGATACTCCGGTTTCCTCCCACAGTCCAAAAACATGCGTGTTAGGTTAATTGGTGTATGTAAAGTGACCTTTAGTAGTAAAGTGACTGTGTGTGTGTGTGTGTGCCCTACGACGAATTGGCGTCCTTTCCAGGGTTGTTCTTGCCCTTACGCCCAAAGTCGCCCCGTGTGGATTAAGCGGAAGATAGATAGATGAATGAATGAATGAATATTAATATCACTCTGAACGTGGCTGAACTTTTTTCCAGAACAAAGTACTCTTGACTGTCTATAGTCCCGCTATAACATATGGGCTATGGAGGGCCAGTTATGGACGAAGCACACAAGCCATGTAATCGAGTTACATATCCTAGGTACAATCTTAATCCGGTAAAAATAGAAAAGTAGAAACCTTCCTTTCAAAAGTATTTGCCTTCAAACCTAAATAGGTATCGAACGTAAAAGTAACAGGATTTATTATGGCTTTTTTCAATCATTTTTCTAGCAAGACTCTTGGCTTAATCAGTTAGTTTTAGGTTAAAGGACTCTAGTGTCACTCTCGGGACACCAGTCTTTTAACAGAATGTCCTTAATTAGTCCAGCAGGTCAAAACAAGTTTAAAACAAAGTGCACACTATATTCTAACTGCCGTGCTTCCTACTGGCTTCTTTCGTTTTTATAGGTGTATATTTTATGCGCACATGCCAAAAGGACAGAGTTGGCATAATGGAGTAAAGTGTCCTAAATCCGTAAGTTAAAACTCACAGAAAATGGAGATACGTCAGGAAAAGTATAGTAACAAATGACATTTACTTTGTTTCTGTCCACCTCGGCGGTATCAAAGTGAAGCACAAAACCCGCTGGTCAAATATTCAGACTCGAAGGTGTGTACAGAACACGACGAGCTGCAGGAGCAATCCTGCCCCGTTTGATTTAGCCGTCCTTTGCTAAAGAGAGAAAGAAAAAGGAAAAAAAAAAGAACCTGCCGCCTAAGGGCTTGTCCCGGCCCTGCTTCCCATACATCTGCTGCTAAGTGATGAGATGCATAAGAAAGGACGGCTGCTGAACATCTTTCACCCAGAGTGCATCGCTTTTTCTTGGGCCTAGATAGAGACGGATGGAAATGTTCGAGGAATAAAACGAACGCAGACCCAGAAGAGCCTCGCGCCACACGGCTGCGTGCAACCGACTGCGCTGCAGACTATTCATTTTAATCGAGAGTGCAAATGTATGCAAATGAGAGCATAATGCATTGCTTTTAGCTGACGAGGCAATTTTATATCACCATCAAGTAGTTTTCAGAAGCTCTGACTCAATGGGACTCCTTTAACGCATTATTGATATGATATTTATCATTATATTTATTATATATTACAAACGTAAAACGCTGTAGGAAGACTGTGTGATAATATCGCCCTAGATATGTTATCGTTATGATACGTCAGGTGTTCGTCCGTTCTGTTCTAGAGCCATTGTTTCTGCATAAAGGACCGATCTTGTAATAGTGGAACATTTTGGCCATGTTTACGGTCACCAGTGGAATTACGTCACCCCTTTGTAGAGACGGGAACGAAAAATGGAAAAATATTCACGACAGACACAAAGTTACGGTAATCAAGTAACATAAAGCACGTTTTCGAGAGGACACCGGAGTAAACCCACGCAGACACAGAGAGAACATGCTAACTAAACACAGGTAAGAGTCCAAGATCAGGATCAAACTGGGAACACTGGGACTGTGCAGCCGACTGATTGCCTAACCAAACTCCACACAAGCCTGGCCTCCATCCAAACGCTTCCAAAGTGTTATGTGCAGTTAGAAAGTTTCGGGAGACAAAATAGAAATAAGGTGGAAAGAAGAAACTTTCGGCGGTGTAGCCTACGTGATTAGGGGTGGCTCTGAAACAAACAACAATGGAGGAATTGAACTCTCACAGCCATTCAGGCTGCTCTTTATCCCATCCCACCTCTTCATTAACAGTTCACATTCAGTCTGGTCGAACATTAAATCAGATCTAAATGTAGAAAAACCCATTCTGTTTTGCCTTTGGTCCGATCAGCTGGAACAAACTCGTGACTTCATACGTCGTCTTTATTCGAAATCACCCTGGGGATATCCTAACTCTTCCACCTCGTCCACCTGATTTTGTCACACTTTGAACTTAACAACATTTAGGCTTTTCATCATGCCATGTCCAACTTCACAAAAACATGGAGGATGCAAATCCTGCTACGGAAAGCAGCCAGGCCAGTTTGGGCGGGGCCGGGACTTGAACCCAGGTCTCTGGAGCTGTAAGAGCACGACTCACTGCACCGCCACGCTGCGGCTTTAAAGCTGTTCTGATAAAACAAGATGTCCTGAATGTTAGGACACAAAAAAAGTCTTAAGAATAAAATGTAACTCATGGACGTTCTGACTTATTTCGTCTTATAACCACCGTTTCCTGGTCATAGGGAAGCAATGCTGGCTAACTGATGTTTACCAAAGTGGTTTATATTTTTAATAATGATTACACGGTCGAGATTCTGATCATTAAAACAAAGCCTTTTGATGTCTCTTCCGTTTTGGAACAACGTGCTTGAAGACGAAAGATCAAATGTGTATCAGCAACGTCTGATCTGTTTAATAAATCAGGGCTGTACTCGAACCGTAGCCATTTTTCAACAAGCACCCATCATGTCGATAAAATAATCCCCAGCCTACAAGGATTATGACACGACCACAAACCCCAGCCTTTGACCTTTGCGACGCCACCTCCCAGATCTCCACCCTCCTGAAAACCTGCAGAGATTTGGCATGTTCGCCACACCCTGGCGCGCGCACGCACACGACAATGACACTTTTTAATAAAAGCTTGCTCGGATGCTAATATCTTGTCTAAAGGTCCCAGTTGCTTTGTCTTCCACTCCCTTTGTTTATCATCTCCCTTTGTTATCACGGGTGTATTTTGCCTGTCTTGATCATGAGGGCGATTTGTATAAATCGGCTGCGCCGCGCTGCATGAGCGCAGTGAACGCATTAGCGAGCGCGCAGGCGTGCATAAACCAATAAGCCGAGCCTCAGATCCCATTCGGCGCCGAGCTGCACGGCCGCTAAAGAGACCACAATCTCATTAAAACATCTCATCCCAGTCTCGCAGCTTCTTCCTCATTTCGGTGAGGCAGCATCGCAGCGGTGTGGCCTGCATATCAATACGGCCGACCGAGCTGAGGCCGGGCGGGGGGAAAAAAAAAAAAAAAAAAAAAACCCACCCTCGCCGTTT
>JAUZST010062265.1:0-23004 GCA_034779995.1 Parotocinclus haroldoi | reverse complement strand
TATATACTCTTTTGTCATTTATTATATATGCTTTTTATAGTCTTTTTTGAGATGCCAGCAGTTATTGTGTATACACACTGTACTATATTGTATTAGCAAGGCGGTAAAACAAAGTTGAGTTCATTTTCTTACCGGCGCGCCTATGCGCACTGACGTCAAGTGCTGAACCCTAATCCTTCGTTTATATAGCACCAGTTATAGAGAAGGCCCTTTGGTGCTAAAGTGATGTAGTGGGCGTGTCTGTCTCGTAGCCAGTGAAAAAGCGGGCGTGTACGACGTTGACATAGAAAGCAGAGGTGGAGCGGCCGCTTTTATAAGCTGAAGACGGAATGCGAGTGTGTGATGTGTGAGTGTGTGTACTGCTTTTCTCGCTCCTGAACTTGCAGAACCTTAAACAGACTTACAGAAGCGAATTGTTTTTGTCCACTATAGTCACTTTTCTTGGCAGAAGACTTCATAACGATGTGTGGTAAGTCCTAACAAGAATCAGTCTCGAGCGTTTCGGTGTGGAATTGAGTGGTTGTTTTTTTCGGTTTCAAACGAGTCAACAAGTATTATTGAGTGGAAAAATGAAAAAGGGTTGTCATTGGCACCGCTAATGAATGGTAAATAATGTGTCTGTGCTAAGAGCATCTCCGTTTGAACAGAACTGCCAGTGGAAGATCCAGATTCGCTTGAGCACTAAAGCCACGCGCGAGTCCTGATCTGTGACTCACAGGCTATCAAAAGTCTCCTTGTGTTCCTTTCTGCGAGAATTTAAAACAAGTCACTGTGAATTGAGCTATTCTTAACCAGTCAAAACAGAAAACATGAAATGGTTGACAGCCGAGCATTTATATTCATTCATTCAACCATTCATGCTTATATTATAGCTTTAGTGAGTATTTCAGAAATGGCATATGCAGAATATGCCTCTAAAGTATAACACCTGATTCACTTTAAATACATGGCGTTGTAATTTGCTAGAAAGCCTGTCACAATTGCTTTGATTTAAATATTAACAAAAGGGTACTGTTATTATAAGGAGCGTTTCTAGACTACTTGTTGCACTGGGACACACACAGATTTTATAGGGGCACAACTGTACCCCTCTATTTGCTAATCAATCCCAGGGGCCCAGCTGTGCATAAAAATGTATCTGTTTAATACTAAATAGATTGAAGTGATTTAACACTAAAGTTTGAGTTCCGCTGCCGTGGATGGGAAATTAAGATAAAATTAACACCCAGGGATACTTTATTATTTGCATTAATTTTGTTAACGTAAATATGTTCATGACTTATGATTTAGTGATCTAATATGGCGGCTACTTTTGATAGGTTTTCCCGGATCTAAGGGGATAAACAAAGCTTTGAGCTAGCATTACTTTGCCTGCAGCATGGCTGGCTTTAAAAAAAAATATATATATATATATTTGTCCATGTCCATTAATCCGTGCCCAAAAATAAACGGTAGACCTGGCACTGACTGAAAGAGTTAGCTGCTAAAGTTTTTGAAAAGATGCCGGAGCATTGTGGGAATTGTAGTACCTGTAGTAAAGTTGCGTTTCATGTGCAGTAGTTCTGCTCAGCAACACAAGAAAATGTTTATACTGCTTTGAGTTTAGTGGGGCACAGCACACCCCTCGTTTATAATGGTAGCTTGTATGTCAGTTTGTAATAAAATTCCTTTTACCACATCTGTATTGTTATGATGGGTGATTAATTATATGTTTCAACAGCAGACAGTCAAATAACGTTTCTCACTTGAAACAATGTATGGCTTGTATTTTTAAACACTTTCAGTTGTTCCCATTAGGTCACATAGTTCACTTGTCTAGAGATCACAATAGCTGACATGCTCAACACGCAATACAAAGCAAGAAGAGCATCTCTCTTGGATAATCATTTCACTTAATCATACAACACAGTTAAAGAGCAGGTTAGAGCATAGGAATGATCATCAAATTTTCAATTCAGTAATCCTGACATTTTTAGTTCAACATGTAGGGAGTATATGTTCACTAACAGGCACTCTTGCTTCTTGGTGACCCATGTTTGAGTCCTGACTCTGCTTTCTGGCTTGACAATGCACAGGCATTTTTGGCCACGTCTGGGGGGTTGATGTGGGATGATCTAACGTTGCTCCAACAGCCCTGTGATAGTCTTGAACCCTGTTTAGGGTACACACTAGAAGTGAGCGATATGGCCCTAAAATAATATCACTATGTTATAAGGTACTTTTGTGATAACGTTATATTTGAACAACATACCAAGTAAGTTTTAAACTTTAAAATACACACACCTCACTGCATTTTGTACTTTCCTTGTGCTTAGCTATGTGCTTCTGCTTGAGGTGGCGAAATAGATTAGATTTGTTGTTACAGACCTTTTGCATGGCTTACGTATCACTGTAGTTTGTTGTAAATCTGATATTTTGTACCAAAACCACCTCCACACTACCGAAGTCACTCCCCTTTTTGGGACAAACTCCACCACAGCAGAATCCACTTTCTGCCATATCTGTTGCTCTGCCTATGAGTCACGTAATGTAAGTACACCATACTCTGTGTAAATCCATTACGTCATTATGTAAAGATATCACGATATGGATGTTTTATATCGTCTGAAAAACTTTATTCGCAAACGATACGATATGGCACACCCCTAATACACACTCACCTACACCTCACAAAAGACAGGCTCTATACTCCACTGTGACCCCAACAGGATAAGCACAGGCAAAACAGGGGAACAACACCCATGTTACCTTTTAAAACTTATTCATATATTTATTCTCTAATGTTACAATATATATAAATCTTTCTCCTTTTCATTTTTGTCACATAGACACGATGCACTTCAAGTATTTTCTGTTCTTCAGTCTTTCAGTTTTAATTTTTTTTTATTGGAACAATTTATCTAACCTTTTCTACTCTTTGTTCCCCACAAGGAATTTTTGCCTACTTGAACTACAGAGTGCCCCGCACGAGGAAGGAAATCTGCACAACGCTGGTCAGGGGACTTCTGAGATTGGAGTACAGAGGTTATGACTCTGCAGGTGAGGCAGCTTGTCCAGTCGCAGTGAATGCCAAAACAGTGTGTTCCACCTGTAAATAGATACTGCTCAGTGCTGAACAGAGACCTTGTTTCAAGTATTTTGGCAGCACAGGGAAGCCCAGGTGGTTAGATTCTGTGCACACAGTATTGTAAGTGGCCAGGTGATACTTGGGTGTCTGTCTGTTCAGTGTTGTTAGCTTCCAACAGAGTGTGAGAACAGAATGACTTTTAAGGATTTTAATGGTGCGACCCTGTGTCTGTATTGTCCAGGTATTGCTGTGGACAACAAAGGCAGCATCTGCCTCTTCAAGAAGAAGGGCAAAGTGAAAGCACTGGATGAGGAAATCTACAGTGAGTCAACCGATTTTCTGTAAAGCTTTTGTTGTCCCCTAGTTCTTGTCCACTCTCAGGATAGATAAGTTGATCACTGTCTGTTTTGAACTTTTAAAATGTGCCGTGTACTTACAGAGAATGACTCGCTTGAATTGGACATCGAGCTGGACACACACTTTGGCATTGCACACACTCGCTGGGCCACGCATGGAGAACCAAGCCCCCTCAACAGCCACCCGCATCGCTCTGACAAGAACAACGGTAACATGCTGGCTCATGTACCTACACAAATTGCACAGTATCGCTGACAGTTACATTGCATTGGCAAATATTAACAGACAAACTAGGGACAGGAAGGCATCTGGAATATGCCTTGAAAGGGGTTCATGGTGTTCATGATGTTCAGCTGATAAGATTAGAGCAGGTTTATGCTTTAAGACCAGTTTTAGGACCGATTTAACAACTGAAATGTGGTGCTGATGTGTTTTATAAGGAAATAGATCACTGTCTCACAACCCTCAACTTGTTTTCCTTAACCTTGTAAAAACATTGCCTCTCAAATATTAGTGATTTTGTTTCCATATTTGACAGTTTATTATCTATTTCATTAAATGGTTTAGACAAGATATATAACTTGCATCAATAAAGCTAAATACAATGGGTCTGTGTTATAAACCTTTACAGTAGTTACAGCATTTGACAGTATTTTAGTGTCTGTACAACGTGTCCTCTGGAATAGGTTCAAACCCCCAACCCTGACCAAGAAAAAATGGGGTTAGATTGAAAAAAAAGTATCTTTTGGATTTGCATCTGGAATCCAGGCTGTTAAGCACCATTATGAAAGTTAAAACGTAAGGCTTCTGTGGTTGCATTTGCCATTGTGCAATAATCCTGTTGCACAAAGTATGTAAGCCTTAAAGAGTTCTAACTTGCATGTGCAAATTATTTGTTCAACTCTTCAGCCTACATGCAATCAGCACTAAAGCTGTCATGTTCTTTTATAGTTTTAGAGCTGCCAAGTTGTTCTATAATACTCCCCAATAGTAAAATACTGACCTTTTAATGCTCTCTACAGCAAATATGAGCAAGAATCTAAAAAAAGTAAATAAATGAAGTAACCTAGTATTTAGCTCTTTTTTGATTTCCTTAAATTTTCAAGTCTTGCGGGTAAACGTGCGGACAGCATTGTACAGAAAACAGACTTACTGCTGTTCTGCTTAATGGTAATGGCTTCAAAGAGTTGTCAATATGTGTTCAATGTAAGACCGAATGTTCTATACAAGATTCAGTCTGGACTCTGACCAGACCAGAGCATGAGCCTGATGGACTTGTTCTCAATCTACTTCTTGTTATCCTCACAATGTGAACAGGAACATAGTTATATAAAAAATATAATTCCTTTCTGTTTAGAAAACCTTTCAGTTGTGGAAAGCAAGCCTTTTTGTAATGCGTTCATGTATTCCAAAGCATTAATTGACTTTTCACAGTGAAGCAGCTCACCAGCTGAAATGATCGAATGTTGATTTCATGATACCTCTACCTGAATGCTTAATGAGAGGAGAGAGGCATTCACTGTTGAATTTCTCACCAAACATTGGAAGACCCCTTACTGGACCATCATCATGCAACTCTAATTGCGGTTCATCAGTCCACACAATGCTGCTGTTTATCTTCGACAGCGGTGGCTTTTTTACATGTCTTCTAGACACTGGGGACATATTATAAACATTTAGTTTTCAGACTCGTGGTTGGCTGCGTCAGGTGTGGCAAATCACGAATAACACATATTTTAAGAAACAACAAGACAGAAGATATTTTGGAAGATTTTGAAAACCCAAATGACTTAGAGTTCTATATTAAATATTTATTTATTTTCATGATTTTATTTTTGTGGACGAGAAGAATATGTAAAGTGAATTTACCCGTTTCCCCACCAAAAGGTTATTCCAGCAAAGAGCAATGATTACCAAATGGTGGCACAGGTCTCAAGAGTGCATTTTCTGACCAATTATTTGTTTTTAGCTTCATTAAAAGCTTAATGTTTTGCAGTTTTAGGTTTGGCCCATTCTGTTGCCCAGAAGTGTGTGTCACTGAAATATTCTCAGACATTTTGAACTCTAAAAACATTTCTTTGTAAATCCTTAAAATATCACTCACGTAGACATACAGTTCATCACAGGATAGTGTCACACAAGGTAGACAGGTTTTATCCTTTCATCTTTCAAACCGCTTTAATGCCTAGTTGTGTACGTGTCACTTTGTCAGTAAGAATTTAGAGGGTGTGCAAGATGCGTCATAAAACAACCTGTTTGACTTGATTTTCCCTAGTCAAATGACATGTAGTAATAGGACAGTATTCAGTTGTATAAATTAATTAATAACCTGCTTCTTTCTCCCTGTGTAGAGTTTGTGGTGATTCACAACGGTATTATCACCAACTATAAGGAACTGAGGAAGTACTTGGTGAGTATAGTTACACTTGCTGTTACTTATAACACATAGTAAAAGAAAAGGCTAATGTGCAGGTCCATGCAGGCAATGGTTTTGTATACCAGGGTTGAAATATTTAAATATCCTCTTAAAGATACATACACTATATAGACAACAGTTTGTGGACTCACAGAAATATATATCCAAAACATGGGTACTAGTATGCATGTTAGCGCCCACCTTTATTAGTCTAAACGAGCGGTCTGTTAAATTTTGGAACATGACTGTTTATTGTATAAAATAAACCCTTGTCACTTTTGACTTTTGACTGCTTTTCCATGTTGCCTGATGGAGTTAAGGTTCTGTTTAAGCTAACTAAGACCTGAAAGAAAGCTTTCAAACCAATTCTGTATGGATTTTGTTTAAGGACAGCAGATCGGAAAGTTCACGACTTATAAACTATAAATGTCATACTGAGGGTTACTGGATATACAGTACAACCCATTCTACTGCCACTGGTCCAGAAATGATGATTATGAATGTATTATTGTGTTGCCGAAATGTGATTAGAAGGGATGTCCATAAATGTATGGTAATATAGTGTTTTATCCTTAACATCCAAGTTGGGAATGTGGTGCTCAGCTACTAATGTCCTTGTGCCACTCCCTTAACACATAATTTGTAGGTTAAAGTCACATTTCAGTATCTTTTAATGTACAAAAAATGAACTGCGGCAGAGAACTGACCAAAGTACTAACATTGCTATTGTCATTATAGTATATATAGTATATAGTAGGCAGGTTATATGTACACAATATGTCAACAATTGTATATACATCATTTCTCAGATGCCGTTATACAGCGTGACTTACAATTCAATAGTCTTAAAATCCAAACGATTGTTCAGGCACCCAACAATGGAAGCTTGGCATAGGTCAGATTCGAATCCTGTTACATAGTCCAGGACCTTAATTGCTAGGGCAGCACAGTCCCCAAGACTGTCAAGAACATAGCGACTTCTTCCAATGTAAACCCATCCAATAATGATGTCATAGCTTAATGCTTCTACAGATCTAAGAGTGATCAAATCTTGAACCTTATGCATTCTAGCTGTGTGTATTAGCATCATTACTGAGTAATACTGCAGTTACATTATTGTATGCTAATCCTTTAAGAATTGTGTGACCATTTTACTGCTTTCCTACATCTATTTGTTTTGCTGTGTAACCATGACACTTGGGGGTTCCACCCTTTTGACAGGTTTCCAAAGGCTATGAGTTTGAGTCGGAAACTGACACAGAAGTCATCCCGAAGCTGATCAAGTATCTCTATGACAACCGTGAAAATGATTACATGTCTTTCTCCACCCTGGTGGAGCGTGTCATTCAACAGCTGGTGAGCATCAAGTACTAGGGCGTAGTATGTGTCTGAGTTTGTGTGCCGTGTTTGCTTGTGCGTGTGCGTGGAGGGGTGGTTCTTACTTAGACAAATCTGGAACCACATTGCGTATATTGGTGGGTCCAAAATTCAGCTGTTTCTCTGGGCATGTGAGTGTGTGTGTCTTGTCCTCCTATATTTTTGAGGACTAAATGTCCTTATGATGACAGGCAAACCTGGCATGTTTGATTTGTGAGGACCATTTTGCTAGTCCCCAACAGCTTTGTTGTTTATTGGTTTTTTTTTTTTGGAAACAAAAATTCTAAACCAAAAGAGCCAAAATATTTCCCTTAGGTTACTGAGGTTAAGTTTAGGGTTTAGGGATAGGTGCAGGTGTAGCAGGCATGCTTCAATGTCATTCATGTCAATGGAAAGACATCATAAGAACAGCGAGACAAATGTGTGTGTGTTGTATGTGTGTGTGTGTGTGTGTGTGTGCGTGTGCGCGTGTGTGTGTGTGATTCTTTCGAGACAAAGGAAGTTCTGTAATAGTCAGTGTTATATTACCATGTTTATAGTCTGCTCTATATCTTCTGTTACATAGTTTCTGGTAAATTAGCACTGACACTATAGAGTGATTTACATGCAGCAGGCTATTTCAGTTGTCCAAGACAATTGGTTCAACAAATGTTTTGTTAATTATTCAATATTATTGTCATGCGGTGTCAAAGCCCACAGTAGCATGTTTGCATGATATAACAAACATGACTTGAATGAATTTACATAACAGATTGCTATTACCTGTTAGCTAAAATGGCCTTCTGTTGTCACCTAACCTCACGTATGCAGATAAGGGCAAAGTCACGAAATCATAAACATTTTTATTCGCTATTGTGTTTGCTTTATCTGTTGTCAGTATCACCTTTGGACGACTCAGAGGGCCATATTATTTCCTCAGAGAGTCTAAAGTCCATGCGCCCATATAACCATCCTCAAGTCACTGTCACGACCTTGTCAGTGATATCCTCCTGGCTTCCTACATACTGGAATCATTAGTTTATCATCAGTTTATAAAGGGCAGCACACTTACAATCATCTAGGGTCTGTTTGACTTTCCCCTGCTATACACGTCACTACAAGAGAAGCAGCGTGCTTTATGGCTTCTTCTATAAACTGATTTCATTATCTAAATTGCGCTTGGCAGCTTAGTAGTTTTAGGTTAGTAGTGAAGTTCTGCTAGATGAAAGCAATAAAATTTCAAATGGCTGTGCTGCCCCAAGTCTTGAATTATACAGCCTTTATTGGTCATCCGTCCTCCTGTTGTGAGAATAGGCTCTGGTTTAGAGGGGCCACAGGGAGGGAAAATGAAAGCTTGGGCCTGAAGAGATTAAAAACAGACTGCAGTTTCAACACATCTGGCTTCATATTAGTGCGTGCGTGTGTGTGTTTGTGTGTGCGTGCGTGTTTGTGTGTATGTGTGCGTGTGTGTGTTGTATTTGCATGTGCATGTGTGATTATAGGCTCAAGTGGGGATATAGGTGTATTGACTGTTTCTGAGACTATATTAGTATGTGAATCAATATTGTATGCATAGGTGTGTAGTCTATTCAGTCCTCACCCAGCCCATCGCTTGCAAGAGAAAACCTTTGTCAAGTTTGTTTCCTGATGTTGTCCATTTTGTGATGTGTTTCCAGGGGTTGTAAGCAATTTTTATGTAATTTTTATTACTGTTGTAGGTCCAGGCAGTTGGATATGAGACAGATTGTTACCAAGATTGGAGGAAAAAAGATTATTTTAGTTCTTTTTATACCTGGTCTAAAGGACTGGAAGTTTGTGTTTACATGTGGGCTTTTCTGTTTTAGTGAATTCACAGACTTAGTGTCGGTGTATAAACACACGCAGCTGGTATAGTTCCCTTGCTCAGTGCTCATTGTGGTGTTCTGTTTTCAGAACCTTGTGTTGGGCCCCTGCTTTTTTCAACTCTGGGTGCATCAAACCAGAGGGTTGATGGGAATTCCCTGTATAGCAGAACTTTACAGTTAACTGCTCAAAGCAGAGGTTTACCTTCAGATCTGAAATCTGTTTATATGAGATTCATGTTAATGCATTCCTGCTCTGTTACAGGAGGGAGCATTTGCTCTTGTCTTCAAAAGTATTCACTTTCCGGGAGAGGCTGTCGCCACCAGGTCAGTATTTCTGAACAGTGCTTTCTTTTATACCCGTTCAGTTTCATCCTCTCTTTTTTCCTCTGTTTCTTTGAAATTCTCCTTAAATTCACATATTTAACCCACCTTTACATTTAAATAAAACCATGAAAGTTTAGTTCTATTATGTTCTTAGGTCAATCTGGGAAACAGGAAGAAACAAAAGAGGCATTCTTTAAAGATATACTCAGTGATTAGCAGAAGCAAGCTATTTTGTAACTCAAAACCCAAACAAATATAGCCTCCAGAGTTCAGTCAGTAGCCACGCCTTCAAAACACATGAATGTGCCTTGTCGAGGCCAAAATTCGGGTGCATTCTGAAATGGCAAGCAATGACTGACAGTTATGGGTTACTTTAGTAGGATGCCCCCTTGCAATGATTGGTCGATTTGTCCATGTTCCACATCATTTGTTTTTTTTCCTTCCAGAAATCACAAACACTGGAGAGTCTTTGAGCATGAATTTTATTAACAATAGAGCAGCCACAATGTTAGATGAAATTGACTTATACAGCACCTTTAATGCATCATTGATTAAGTGGGAGTACATTTCTTCTAGCTAAAGTTTACTACTAACAAAAAGAAGGAAGGTGGGAGGGGTGGGACGTACTGCTTTCCCCTCCGTTGGATTCACTCCATCTACTTCCGCAGCGAAAGTATACCAGTTTTGAAAACTCTTGCGTTAAACAACGTTAGTGAAGCTGTAGCCCTTTAGAGACAGTGTCCATTGATATATACATAAGTAAGCCAGCCAGCCAAGTCACGTACAGAGTTAATCACTCCCATCTGCTTTTTCCCCAGTCTGAATGAGTGCATTGTTGGTTGGTGGTCATTTTTTCCTTGTAGATGAGAATTGTGCAAGGGGGCGCATGGATCTGATATTCAAAATAGTATTTCTGGCAGAAATATCCCAAATGGCATTTCAACTGAAAGTGTCTCAGTGAACGTGCTTCTTCCAGAAACAGCTATGTCTCACTAATCCAGTTCTCACTCTCCAAGTTCCTGTTTGGAAGCAGCATTTTAGCAATTCTCTTCCCACCTGCAAAGCCCTGCAGTCTCCTTATTTGACTTGATTTGAATGCACATCTCGTTGAGCCAAATCTGTACGGCCATTTTCAGCAAAAGTCTCTTAGCAGCATGTGAAGTTGCTACTGCAACAGTCCAAACTGTAGGCTGAAGTATCTTACTGCTTAGTGGACTTTGTGTAGTTGTATAAACGTACTTTGTATCAAGTCCACACCTGTTCAAACAGAACAAACTGCACCTGACACATATCAACACATGGTTTTTGGATGAATTATATTCATCAGACATCATATGACGTTTCCCTGTTCCGGATCTGAAACACGGATGTAGGACAGGGCAGGAGAAAAAAAGAAAGGTTCGAGCAAACAGGTTTATGATCAGAACAAGTTTTTTCACAAGTCACATGAAGCAGATCCGGGGTCAAATCTTAATGACAATTCCATAGATTGTATTTGTTTTATCCTGGTTCTAAAAATCGTAGTGCACTTGGGTTATATACCTTTTTGTCTCCTAGGAGAGGAAGTCCTCTGCTGATTGGTGTAAAAAGCCAGTATAAGCTTTCAACTGAGCAGATCAACATTCAGTACAATGGTGAGTCCCTGTACCTTGATTCTTCATGTTGAACACCCACAAGCATCTTGCCAAACCAGTTTTTCAGTGCATTGTTCACACTTACTCTTACTTTATACCCATTACGTGTTTGTGACAAAAGCAAGGCCTAACAGACATCATGGCTGCAGGCGTGTTTAGTACAGGACCTTGAAGAACCCATGAGTGTTTGAGTTATTTGTTTTGGACTGAACCATCTGGTTTTAAACTAGTGTCCAGTGTTAGCTGCAGAAATGCCCAGTCTGAATACATTTCAGTAGCCCACATGGGAAGGGGTTTTCAACCGTTGTTGCATACTACAGCTGCATCTTAGTATGTTACATGTTATATAACCTGCCACATTCTATTCAATTTAATAATATACGTTTTGAAACAGGATAACAATGTACTTAAGCCCTTTCAAAATATCAATTATAGATGCTTTTAGAAAGCAAAGAGGAAGACAAAAGAAGACAAAAATATTTGTCCTAAAATATTATTGTCCCAAAGATACAATAAATAACATTTGTTACTTTATTTCTTTCCCATGATGCCAGACTGGACAGTAGGCTGATATTGTAAAATATTGTAAAAGGCTGCCCAGGTCAAATGCAAAAGTGCAAAATGTAATTTTACAAGCATAGTAATTTCATTTCTATCTTTACTACATGTTGTGCTGTCATACTAAAATGTTTACAGTCTGTAATTACAAAAATATGCCTTTTCTTTTCCAAACAGCCCAGCATGTACAACTGAAATTTTAGAAACATCTGTTTTAAGTCCATATATCTCTGGTTAAAACTAAATGCTTGTTTATTTTCTTTTTTGCATTGCTATATCATTAGCTTTTAACGTTGAATTATGTCCCATCATAGCTCATTTCAAAGAAAAACGTTCAGAAACCTGCTGATATCAAATCTAGTTTCATCCAAATCATTTAATCTAATATTTAATACATTGTGTATGCAATGCTGTTTCAAAACTTGTCATTTATCCTATGGTCTAGCTGTAATGAGCTGGCACGTGTAGATAATAGAATACATGACTTTAATGACAAAATTGACTACATTTAAGGGTTGCAACATTAAAGCCCAAACATGATGATGATGACAAATCCCTGCTGAAGTGATCAACCACAACCTCACCCCTGTTTAACACATCTTAAACCTGACAGTATGACATACAGAATTATAGGATTTGCATGAAAACCGACTGCATTATGTGCATGTTAAGCCAGCTAAGGTGCCTACCAAACACAGCTTGTTGCAGCTTAATTTGAAACTGTCATTAGCAGTATTATATTTTACATTTGGACATGTTCTCTAATCTGCAGGAGACTTGAAGCGGGAGGTTTCCGATCAGAAATACATTAACGGGATGGACAGCAGCAACGCTTTGCACTCTGTAAATGACATGAGAGCTGTGGAGTTCTACTTTGCCTCTGATGCCAGGTGACATACCCACGTTTGTTGGACTGCCATGTGTAAATAGCAAACATACCTTTGGAGGCATCTCCAGTTTGAGATTAATTTTGAGTGTTTTGCGGTTGGTGTGGCCGATATAGAAGACGTGCATCGGAAGCTAAACACTGCCTCACTGTGGCCAAAAATTGTCCTGCAATTTTTTATTCAACAATTTAGTATTGCGCTAATTATTTTGCTTTAATAACATTTCGGGGAAATATACTGTATAGTAGTCTCAAAAGTCTACATTAATTAATGGAATAAATTGCCATTAGGACCACTACTGTACTACTACCTTATTAAAGTTTGGAGTTTTGTTTGTTTATTTGGCTTCTGTAACATTGCTATCAGCATCAGTGGCCATCTCAGCGACACACACAAGGTTATATCCATACATGACTTGGGACTGAACCCTGGGATTGAACCCAGGACCTTCTTGCTGGGAGGCAGCGGTGATACCCACCGTGCCGACACAAGTTTGGAGTAGAGTTATCTCGCTTGATGTGTTTAGTGACTATTTTGGGCAAGTTACTTGTTTGTTTAGATGGCTTTCTGATACTTATTTGTAACAACTTGTAACAAAGTGCCTGTCCGGTTGCTTTCAATGAAAATATCCTTTATATTTACACTTCATTACCATAAAATGACTGTATGACTATGGTAATGTCCGGACACGTCCTGTTTCACAGAACATGCTGCAGTCGTTAAACTGCACATACCCGTATTTCAAGCAAAATGTTTATCAATAACCCATAGACTACTAAACTACTTATATGTGATATAACCAACGTGTTATACAAAGGCAGCTGAACTCACTTATTATACTTATCTGGTACGATAACATGTTTCAATATTCTAATGAGCTTGTTTGCTCTGTCTCTGAGCCTGCTACACAGTGAATAGCGAACAACTGCAGAAGCTGTTAGAATCAGGACAACAGCCAAATGTACCATCCAATTTACATGTTTCAGAAATCTGCCAAGATGTATGCAGTATTTGAAAAGTCGTTACTTTAGTTTAAGCTGATTAAAATCTCTTAATGGATTTCCATTTCTATGGGCTATAGATTATGGTTTGCTTGAAATACTTTACCATAGCCATACAGTCATTTTATGGTACTGAAGTGTATGCAATAAATGAATGCATCAGAGATAGCGTTGAAAAGACCAGTGGAAGCAACAGGACAGGCACTTACAAAATGTACACATTGGTACAAATACGTATCAGAAAGCCGTCTAAAGAAATAAATAACTTGCCCAAAATAGTCACTAAACACATCAAGCGAGTTAGAACTCTACACCAAACTTGAGTTCATGAGGCAGTGAGTGAGTAAGGCAGTAAGGCACATACGCACACACTGCACTCTGCTGAGCCTTGTATTGATTGGCTATTGAGGTGAGCAGCTGTTTACAGCCCCATTGTCCAGAGTTATAAGAAATATATTTATTTCCTATTATAAGACATTAGTCGTTAAAGCAAATCGATGTGGATCAGATGGACCTTAAACTGCGCATAGCTGTAAAAGAAATATGTCACGTTTTAACACTTGTATTATATTGTAAAACAATTTTTGAAAGTTTATTCTCTCTCACCTGTACATTTTCTGCACCTCCCAGTGCTATCATTGAGCACACAAATAAAGTGATCTATCTGGAGGATGATGACATAGCAGCTGTAGCAGAGGGGAAGCTGTCTGTGCATCGCATGAGCCGTAGTGCCGGAGAGGACCCTGTGCGAGTCATCCAGACCCTGCAGATGGAGCTCCAGCAAATCATGAAAGGTACCGCCTCTGGCAGAGACACTTGCCCATAGACATAAATCTAGTTCTACGTCTAAAATCTCTGTCCCTGTTTCTGTATAATGATATTATTTTCTGTTCCCTTTTTAGGTAATTTTAAATCTTTCATGCAGAAAGAGATCTTTGAGCAGCCTGAGTCTGTTGTCAACACCATGAGAGGCAGGATCTGCTTCGACACCAACACAGGTACTATTTGATCGCTATCTCAGAATTCTGAGATTTACTTTCACATGCCTCTAGCTTAAACAAAGTTCAGGGAACAGTGAACCAATTATTATATTATTTAGAAATTTATTATTATTACATTTAGTTATTAATTAATATTGTAACTTGCCAGTTGTGCCTTGATTCTAAAATATTCTAAGCAGTTGACTATAATGCGGGGGCATGACTGGTTTGGTCACATGACAACTGAAACCCCAGCCCTCACCCTGGGGAGCTCTATGACTGAGGAACCCAGTTCTGATGAAACTGGGACGTCTGCCTGTTCCCCCCTTTACCCTCCTGGTCTATAGGATGAGAACTTGAGGATGCGACACCATAACTGACAGACCTCTCATTGCCAGAGATGGGGATCAAACCAGAGTCTTCCTGAGTCTTAGTGCCATTCTGAGTAGGGGCTGGATCTGCGGTTGTCATGTGACCAGACCAGCAGTGCTGCCAATTTATAACACAGATGTATTTTCAGCATTCACTTTTACACCTTTTAAATTTATAGGAATATATTTTACTTAAACAGTAAAATAGATGCTAACCTATAAAGGGCAAAAAATGAGGGAAAACAAGATGAAAACATAATACATACAGTTCAGTTTAGTTTTACCTTAAAACAGAAGCAAAAACAGTTTCTGTCTAAAGCACTAGATTCAATCAGTTCAATTACAGTAGGCATTAATGGAGTCCCTTGGATTTATGACTCATATTCATTTGAGCATGAATATTCATTTCATATTCATATGATGTGCTCTCAGAAGCAAGCTCAACAGGATTACCCTGAAAGGCCTTTTGAAGTGAACTAATTTAACAATTTTCATATGTATGCATAGAATTTCATAATTCTATTGGTATCAAGAGAGCCATTTAATACTATTACAATGTTATAAGGGCCCTTAATCACGAACCCAAAATTCTAAGCTTGGCAGTGCTGGGTCTTGAACTCTGAACTTTTAGGTCCATAGCCAAATAATTAATGTCCTATTTTTGTGAGCATTGTATATTACCCATTTCACCACCACAGTCTTACAAACGTATGTCTCTGAGATTCTGCTATATACCTGTTCTAAACACTTTGGAGTCTGTCTAACATCCACTGAACCACTGATTATACATCAGTATAAAGTTAGGCACAGCTTTCTGTATAGCCTTAAATGCCTTGCATAGAATAATGTGAAGAAATGCAGCTCTCATACACTATACTTAAGAATTGTGAAAGCATAGTGTTTTTAGAGCTTGGATATCTATCAAGAGTTTGTCATATCAATATTTAGACTTTAGACAGAAACTGCTGAGAAGCCTCACTAACACATTATTGCATTTGTATGTTTTTGTGGTTAGTGGTGCTCGGTGGCTTAAAGGATCATCTGAAGGAAATCAAGAGATGCCGTCGCCTCATTATCATTGGCTGCGGAACCAGTTTCCATGCTGGAATTGCAGTGAGTAACGTTAAGCAATCAGTGCACGTATCATTTTGTCTGGTAAATCATTTCTGGTAAATGATTTTTGGACATGTTACTAAAGGCACAATCATTGTCATTTCTCGAACAGACCTTTCTTCTAAATGCTACATCACAAGGGAAAATCCCTCCAAAACCTAGAAACCTATGTTAAAAACCTATGTGCAACCCTGAATTTCAGTTCATACTTACTCAGAAGCCATTTAAGCTCAAACGAGCAGTTTAAGGTTAGCTCAGTTTGGCACTTTACTGCCTGGCTCAGCAGGCTAGATAGCTAACAATACAAAGTGTTCTCATTTAAATGAATGACAAACAAGGCCAAGCTTGAATATTTGATTGAATTGTGAGTCAAAGAGATTTTGTGATTTGTTTAAAATGCAAATCTACTTCTGCAGCCACCATTTATAACTAATGAGTGCTAGATTGAACCTAAAATGGCTGTTTTCTGCTTAATGTCAATGTTAACAAATCAACAATCGAGATCATTCGATTTTATAATTTAAATGATAATTGTTTGGCACCAAGAACCATGCCATGTTTAAAGTCGTATAAATGACCTTTCTTATCCTTTCTGTTGCTCGGTTTGAACTTTAGCTGGTTGTCTTGACCATGTGTACATACCTGAGTTTCATGAGTTTCTGCCATGTGATTTTCTGATTCGATTTCTGCGTTAATAGGGGGGGTACCTAATAAAGCCATTGAGTGTATGTCATTTCATTTAATTAACGATTTCTCTGTGTGCATTTAGACACGGCAAATCCTGGAGGAACTGACGGAGCTTCCTGTCATGGTGGAGCTGGCCAGTGACTTTCTGGATCGCACCACCCCAGTTTACAGAGATGATGTCTGCTTCTTTATCAGCCAGTCAGGTATATCCCAAATGAGTTGAAGCTGACTGCTTAAGAGCACTTCTTATCACTGTAACATTGTGAGCATAGCAGCTACGCTGGCAGTGCTGATATAGGTTCATGTGCATGTGTGTCACTAGGTGAGACAGCTGACACTCTGATGGCTCTGCGCTACTGTAAGAACAATGGGGCTCTCACAGTGGGTGTCACCAACACAGTGGGTAGCTCCATTTGTAGAGAGACGGACTGTGGAGTCCACATCAACGCTGGACCCGAGATTGGTGTGGCCAGCACCAAGGTATGGCACAACATTTCACACCCTGCAAAAGTCCTGTCTCTTTCTGTACATGAATTATAATGGGGTATGGTGACTCTGTGCAGGCCTACACCAGTCAGTTTGTGTCACTGGTCATGTTTGGTCTGATGATGAGTGAGGACCGATTCTCACTTCAGAAGAGGAGGCAGGAGATCATTGATGGCCTCCGCAAACTGCCAGGTTTGTATACCATGTTTACCATGTTTATATTACATAGAGGGAATAGAAAGATCTATGTATGCATACAAAGATGTACACTGTTTAATGTTCTGTCTGAGAGAAGTTCCTTTTACTTATTCCTCTTTCTTTCTCCCTTAAGACATGATCAAAGAAGTTCTTGCTCTAGATGAGCAGATCAAGAACATTGCAGATGAAATGTTCCAGCAGAAGTCTCTGTTAGTTATGGGCCGTGGCTACAACTACGCCACATGTCTAGAGGGGGCACTGGTGAGTATTTTATATTTAGATGTACTTATCTAATTAGTGTAGCCAACAAACTTAGCCTAGGAAATGTATTCTAGGAAGTTCGTGGAGATCTCATGTGAGAGCAGACATCAACATCAAATTCTTTTGGCAGCGACTGTGTTTTCCCCTGTAAGGGAGTCAGATAGATAGAACACTTAATACACAGATGTTAAAAATTATTGCGTTCCAATTAATGTCTAACGTTTTTTTTTTTATTGAAATAGGAAATAAAATGTGTCTTATATACATTCAATTCATGTCGAAATGACAGAAACCTAGTATGAAAGTACTTGCAACACAGTCTTGAAAGCCATTTTTTTCTGTAGGCATTTCAAATTTGATAAAAGATACAAAGATAATTGTGCAGTGTGGTACCATACTAAATATTTTCTTATTGTGTATAAATTAATGTTATTGTGTAAGATTAAACACTATGTGCAAAGTATCTATGTGACTATGGTAATACCCGGTCAATGTCCATTTTGGTCAATGATGTGTGCTGTTTCACAGATTGTAATGTGGATGTTAAAAACATTTAATATTGTTTTATATTAATATCGATACTATTAATAAGAGCTTTTTACATCAGAACTGTTTTAATAAATTCATAGTAGGTATTAATTATTGACTTAAACATGTCTCCCTCAGAAAATTAAGGAGATTACCTACATGCACTCAGAGGGCATCCTGGCAGGAGAGCTAAAGCACGGTCCCTTGGCTCTGGTCGACCATCACATGCCTGTCATTATGGTGATCATGAGAGATGCCTGCTATGTCAAGTGTCACAACGCCCTGCAGCAGGTCACAGCCAGACAGGTAACAAAACATGTGACTTAATGCTTTATAGAAAACCAAAATAATTTTTCGAATCGGATGAAAATTGAAAACAAGCTATGACTTTTTAAACTTAAGATTTTAAATCTAAGATTTGCATCCCATCATTGCATTTGCTGTTTGGATGAAATTGATTCAGCATGCATAAGTTCATCATATTTAGATAGATGACGTCAAAAGACAAATATTGAGGGCTGGCTTTTAGAGCTTCTCCAGTGGGAAGTTTTTCCAAACAAATGGCGAACTGGGTTAAATTTGCTTAAATGTGCTTTTCATCTTTCTTGGGCTTTTTTTCTGAATTGATACTTCTCAAAAACATGGTTTAAAAGCAAACTTATAGTTGGAATATCAATCAAATTTTTGGAGGAAGTAAAAGTTATATAGTTTTTTTTTTTGGTAAATGAATGGGAGGACACTTTAATGTATCAGACGCCGGTGCTTCTCACCAGGGCAGGTGTTGAGCTGTGGCAGGTGAGGTTGACTTATCATGAATCCTATGGGTGTTGCACAGAATTCTGAGTCAACTAATCTAAAAAACAGAACAGAGAATATGAGAATAATTGTGCTCAAGTAAGGAAAATTATAGTGTTTAAAAGCAAATGGAACCCAATACTACTGACCACAATATAAATGTGTTTTTCCATAAAGTTATCGGGTGTATAAACAAAAGTGGCCAGATCACAAAATAATGGCCCACGTGTGCTATAAATGTTATGTTCTTTAATCGATTTATGTTGTGTCTTTTAGGGTCGTCCCATCATCCTATGCTGCAAGGATGATCCAGAGATTTGTAAGGAGGCATATAAAACCATCGAACTACCCCACACAGTAGATTGTCTGCAGGGCATCTTGTGTGTAATCCCAATGCAGCTCATGTCCTTCCACTTGGCAGTGCTCCGGGGATATGATGTAAGTCATCCATTTCTAGGACATTTTCTTTGTATAGACTATTTATCATATACCAGCTTGAGTCAAAAAATGATTACTAAAACAATTTTGCACTGGAAAGTTATATTATGGCATGCTCAATGATCAAGGTGAGAAAATACCGGAAAGTTGAATCAGTTCAACTGGACATAAAACCATTTCTTCAAACATCTAAGTGACTTCTACAGTCTCAACTAGTTATAACCCTTCCTCATTCTGTATGAAATCTGTATATAAGATTGGGAAGGTTTTCCAACTAGCTGAGCCTGAAGAAGTCATTGAAGGAGTGAAAAGCGACAAAACATTTCCCCCACAAAAGTTTATGTCCAGATAAACTGGTTCAAATTTTTGGAATATACAGAATCTCTTTATGCTGAAATTCCACTCATGACTCATGACCAATGCAATCTAAATAGTTCTTGTTATTGTAGTGAGGCAAAACATGTGAACTTTTTGTGTGTATGTTTCATGCAACAGACAAATACTAATATAAAACCATTCCATACCACAGGTGGACTGCCCCAGGAACCTGGCCAAATCTGTGACAGTGGAATAATTCATCATAGGATCACCTATGGTAGCATAGACATAGAGAGCACCTATCCCTTTAGTGCAATTATGTGAGTGTGTGTGCGTGTGTGCGTGTGTGTGTGTGTGTGTGTGTGTGTGTGTGTGTGTGTGTGTGTGGTAGTGTAAGAGAACAAGAGAGAGTGTCTGAGTAAAGCATTTGAGTATTTATGGCTTTATTGACCAAAACCCAAAGGACCAGTACTCTGCAGCATTAAACCAATGTGAGGAATGGTGCTTCATTAAGTACGTTGATTTGATCACCTTTCCTATCTCATTGTGCTAATGCAAGTGAAGGGAAGCCTAAACTGTGCCTTAAAACCTGTGTGCTCTGGAGAATCTCCAAAGAATCACAGTGAAGTAGAATGTTTACTTATTTCATACCAAAGTGCAATACTGATACAGTGGCAACGTAAGAATCTTATTGGCTGAGTTAATGAAGGTGTGCTGTATGAGAGGAAATGCATTGTGCCTAGATTAACATAAAAGCTGAAAATTGACTACAGGACGTAAACACTGTAGCGTCATCAGAATCATCACATTTTACATGTCTGTTATTTGTTTAATAAAATTCACTTCTTTTTGTTTTACTTTTTGTTTTTGTTTTGGACATAGCTGGGAATTATTAGTCTTTTAGGGTATCATGGCAAATTCTGACCAAACTAGGCATTACACTCCCGAAATCCAATGTACATTCCATTTTTACATTGAAACATGTAAATGATTTGCATCAAACTATTTATGTTGTGTAGAAATAGATAACTTATTTTTTAATAGCTGGATGGGATTGTCACATTTGTTTGGTCTTGGTTAATCTTAATTGTTTCTTTGACTACATTTTACTGTATTTCATGAATATAAATCTATTTTATTATTATTATATGTATTTTAAAATGTTTTATGGGATAATGAAAACGTTATGCATACAAAAAGCAATTATATGGATTCATTTTTTATTTACAACCAAACTGTGATCAACTGTATTGAGAAAATTGAATAAAGCAGAATGTATGATTTACTTTTTTTGTTGTTTTGTCTTTTTAATTTTGCACAACTTTAAATGGTTCTGAAAAGCATGTGTGGTGCCTGTATTTTGTGTATCTAGAGTTAAAAAGGTTAACAAAGCTAAAAGTTAATAGATATTTTATAGCATTGTCAGGCTGTGGCAACACTGATCTGCTCACACTACCACAGATCCTGCCCTGCAACAAAAACTCTGAAGGGAAACGGGCACTTACGTTTTGTCTTGCCAGTCTTGTCTTGTCAGCAGTCTTAACTTCCAAGTTTCTACATATAATAAATGGCAAATGGCTTTGAATACTAAAATACTAATACTAAAAGAATACTATACTATAAGCAAAATAGCAAGAAGTCACTGAACAGGAAAGTGGCATTACAGATTACAAATAGAGATACAAATACTACAAGCCCAATTCCAAGGAAGTTGGGATGTTGTGTGAATAAAAACAGAACACAATGATTTGTGAATCCTTTTACACCCATATTCACTACAAAGACAAGATATTTAAAAGAGTTGGGATAGGGGCAACAAAAAACTGGGAAAGTTGAATGCTCAAAAACACCTGTTTGGAACATTCCACAGCTGAGTGTCATGACTGGGTACAAAGGGAGCATCCAAAAAAGGCTCAGTAATTCACTAGCACTATGGGGGTGTGTTAGTACCCATGGCATGGGTAACTTAAACATCTCTGAAGGCACCATTAATGCTGAAAGATACATACAGGTTTCGAAACAACGTCTTTTTCACGGACGTCCCTGTTTATCTCAGCAAGACAATACCAAGCCACATTCTGCACATGCTACAACTTGGCTTCATAATAACAGATATATTACACTGGCCTTTCTGCAGTTCTGACCTGTCTCCCACTGGAAATGTGTGGTGCATTATTTAGTGCAAAATACGACAACAGTGACCACGGACTGTTGAGCAACTGAAGCTGTACATCAAGCAAAAATGGGAAATAATTCCACCTACAAAGCTTCAACAATTAATGTCCTCAGTTCCTAAACGCTTATTGGGTGTTATGAAAGGGAAAGGTCATGAAAAGTGAAAACACATGCCCCTGTCCCAACTTCTTTGAAATGTGTTGCAGGTATCAAATTCAAAATCAGTGAATATTTACAAAAAACAATACATTTGATCCGTTTAAACATGAAATATCTTGTCTTTGTAGTGTATTCAATTGAATGTGGGTTGAAAATGATTTGCAAATCAGCGTTTTGCACAATATCCCAACTTCATTGAAATTGGGGTTGTATATGACTAAATCTTAAAAACACGATAATAGTGTAAAAGTAATAGTCATCACAAACTTAAAATGCAAAATTGAGTAAAGGATCAGAAGTATGTGGTGTGTGTTTACTAAATATTCACTGATGCCTCTGAAAGTCAGCCCTTAATCAGTGAAAAATTATAATAATACCTTGTGTCACGACTTCACCTCGAATGCATTCCAAATCATCCCATTGAAAAATCAAACCATTTAACAAAAGACATATCACAGATACTGGAAATCACTCCACAGAGTTTTCTTCTGCATATCCCAAAGACCTTTAATGGGGACAAGGTCAGGATTCCTTATGCTCCCAGAACCAACTTTACAATCGTGATCTGAGCCTGTTGAATCTTGGCGTTGTCATTTTGGACTATGCCTGTACCACCAGGGAAGAAGCCGTGTTTACACCTACAGCTGATTGCTAACACTGAGTTTCACAAGTGTGTAAATGCTCTCCGTTTTTTTTTTTCTCCCGGAAATTGTGAGTTATATTTATTTCAACATGGCTGTTTAATAAAAGAGAACCTGTGCCACTGTGTCAGTCAGGGTTAAAAGAATTGTTGCCAGCTCAAACGGTAGTTGGAGGACTCAAGTCACATGGCTTGAAATTTGCTTGACTAACATTCATAAAACTCAACATGACTTTGGTTAGTGTTCATGACTTAAGACTTAGTAGAGAGAAAGGCGACTCGAATCAACTTGATTTTTAAAATTAAATATTAAGTATTGAGTAGTTAGTAATTTTTACTAAGGCATGATTGGGTTATTTCTGTCAGAATGCGGAAAGCTAATAGAGACAAAAGTATGAAGACACTCCTTTT
>JAUZST010062255.1:0-23004 GCA_034779995.1 Parotocinclus haroldoi | reverse complement strand
TAGGGGGTAAGTGTTGGGGGTTTGGGTTGGGGGTTGGAAGGTTAGGGGGTAAGTGTTGGGGGTTTGGGTTGGGGGTTGGAAGGTTAGGGGGTAAGTGTTGGGGGTTTGGGTTGGGGGTTAGAAGGTTAGGGGGTTAAGTTAGTGTTAGGTACAGGAGATCTGCTTATGGCTGGTGAGACTTATATTGAGGGTTAGGGGTTCGGGACTTCAGGGTTAGGGGGTTAGGGCTGGGGGTTAGACGATTAGGGGATTAGGTTAGTGTTAGGGCTGCTTATCTATGTTAAGCTTGGTACTGCAGAGGCGCGAGATGCCTGCTACTGAGCATCAAGTTTAAATAGCATACGTTATATTGATTGTGACGTAATGATAAGATCACCATTTACAGCACAGGCTGATTGAGTGTACGAAAGCCATAGCAGTCAAGGTTCGAATTCTTTTGAGTATTAATAAAGCCGAGTCTGAGAGACATTTCATGGGATTGAAAGGACACTTATTATTCAGGCCGTGTTTAAAGAGTCAATCAGAAACCTTGAGCTGCTCGAGGAACGAAAGGCGATTGATGTATGTTATCATATTTCTGCACCTCCTGATCATCAAGACATTTTAATTACATCTAAGACAAAGACAACATTAGCAGCAGGATCTCCTTTTTCAAACACACACGCACTGCTGACCTTGGATCTCTCCCGCAGAAGTGCATTCATAATTATGTCCCGTCTCATTGTCCCCGTACTCATCCTTCTCTCTTTTCCTCCGCAGGACCTTCTTGCGCTATGGCTCAAAGACAAACTGCGGCTTCTTCGTGACCCTCGTCGCACGATGAACACGAGCGCCGGGATACGAGAGTGAAGTGAGAACCAGAACAAGAAAAGACAAGAATCGAAGCGAAAAGAAGATGCCCGAGGAGATGCAGCGAGACGTATGGACTCGGATCTTGCTGGCGTGGATTACCTGTGTACGCTTGTGCTCCTCCTCCCCGTTCGCCAATCAGTCTCAGAGTTTAGAAATGAGGCCGGGTTCAGGAGGCGACTCTCCGGCACCGGAAGGACAGCGCGTCCTCAGCCGGGCCAAAAGAGGATGGGTTTGGAATCAAATGTTTGTGTTGGAGGAATTCTCTGGGCCAGATCCAATCCTCGTTGGCAGGGTGAGTCATTTGCTGGGTATTAAGCTCTCTAATCTCAAAGAAACATTAATTTCTGCTTCATGAATGCCGCCACATGACGGGCTTTCGGAATAGCATGCGGGAGTGAAGGGGGAAAAGCTGGCACTGGTTGAGCTGATGGAATTCTCTTCACAATGCCAACTGGGAAGATGTTGCTTGTAATGATTTTGAGGGAACATGGAGACATTTGGTGCAGCAGGTGGTTGTGGAGCATTAAAGGTCCAGCTAAGGGTGGTAAGAGGTACTGGGAACCCCTTATTAATGGAGGAATTATTGCTTAGAAAGTGAGAAGGGCAAGTTCTACTTTAAGATAGACATCTAAGAAGATCAGAAGGAGCTTGCTGTATTTATGATGTTTGAAGGCCACGTCAAAGCTTGATGGTTGAACTTGGTTATGCTATGTGCTGCATCCCTGTGCTGAAAGCTTTTAAATAAAAATAACGAGACATAATCTAAAGCGGATCAATCCTGGCCCATGATTTATTGGGCAATCTAGTGGAAATCATTCTAATAAAACACCTGAGCACCTGTCCAGATGATTTTTGTGAGGTCTTGGAACTTTATCGGCTTTTTAACGGTGCAAATAAAACAGTGTGGAAATGTTGTGTTTTTTCATTTATGAAATAAGTACCATGTGTAATCTAGGGTGCTTCTTTTGGAGAGCTGGATATTTGATCATATTTTATACCCAAAAGATTGAAGCTCTTTACTTGCTCAGTACGCTGGCCTGTATTACAAAACATTAAAACCATGTAAAGATTGAATAACATATAACATAAATTATCTGCTCACTGATCTTCTGTTCTGAAATGTTTAGTAGTTAACTAGGAACAAATCATTAGGGCTGTAGGGGTGGGCGATGTGAGAAATATATTCTATCACGGTATTTTTTACGGTACATGGTATTTATTGCAAATGAATCATGCCATTGGTCAGTTTTCTTAAGGTACTGACGTTATGCTCGGTACACTCAGAAAAGCATACTGTCTATCATGATAACAAAATTGATCATGATACGATAAAATATCGTCATATTGTCCAACCTTAACTGGTGGAACAAACCACTGACTGATGACAGGGCGATGGTGCCCAGGTATGCACAAAAGCAACAAATTCTATCCTGTCTTATCCAAAAGAAAGAGAGAAGAGCTTTCACAGTGCAAATTACAGAAACGTTTAAGGCTAGCAACTCTGAAGCGCCCCCTACAGACTATATAGTTCCCTAATCTGTCTTGTCATTATTGCAGCTACTCCCCTTTTTTGAAGGTCCAACTTACAATATTTCAATCTATAATTGGAATATTCTAACAACCATAAATACCAATTATGTAGAAACTGTAGTCTAAATGATGATTTTTGCATTTTCTCATGGAGCGATTCAAAGTCCTCTAACGCAGTCGGATAAGGACATCATGGGGAGAGTGATGAACTCTGGGAAACGTGGTGAGGAAATATTATGATGGTGTTTTAAACGTGTTTTAACACAACTTTTTTTTTGGCAATATATGTAGAATAAAGGTTTTGGTGCAAATCTCAAAAGGAAACAGTTAAAGCCAGAAAGCACTGAGACAACAATAAAAAAATCAAGAATTTTATCAGACCAGTAAGTGGAACCAGTAGTAATGAATATTGTAGCTGCACTTCAGAATCAAAATCTGACAAATCTTTCAAAAGTATCTTAAGACACGTTTCTTTACGAACAGGTAACGAAAAATTGCTGTTCTTCAGATAATGTCTTAAGGAGACTAATTCCTTGTACACACTGTGTTCTTTAAATGTTTTCCTTGCCTTACTTTACCCTCTTAGCCTGTAAGAGACTCCACATTTGGAGTCGAAACTGAGCAAATTTTAGACGGCTTTCCCCCACCGACTCGCATTTATCGTATTTTCTACAGAAGGACTGTTCATTTCTTTGTTCATTTATCACCTCTGTTTCTTTGTTTGATTTAGTTTAATTTAATTTAGAAGTTTAAAGTAAGTAATGGAAGTGACAGTCAATAAATAACGAATGCGTGTCTTGCGCCTACGAAAAGCCATAAGAAAACTTAACAAAACAATTGCGATTTTTTAAAAATATGATGCTTTATGTCTTAAGTTTGTTTGTTTTTCCCCAAGAGATTATTTTAAGAAAATTATCTTAGAGAAACATGGGCGGGGATATTTACTTGCTTACATTTTGGTTAAACAGGTTCAACAAGTCTAAGAGTTTTGTTATTGCTGTTCTTTTGTGGATTTTTAGCAGAAGAGAAATGAGTTTGGTTTCTGTTTTCGGATACAAATCAGTCCTGAAAACTAATTATGATAAACATGATTATCAAAAACTCATGATTTGTTATTTTTGCCTAATCCACTACCTCTTGTGCCAAAACCTGATGGCTTCACTGGGTATTGCTTCTGATATTACAGCTGGCTCGACGCCACGGGGAACAAAACTCCCTGGTTCCACTCTTTATTTTTCAGTGGTTCTAGTTAAGGATCTGGTTGGGATCAGGGCTGATAACGGAATTGGAATCAGGTTGAATTTGACAGATGTACTTATCAGATCTGCTGCCAGACTGTGAGGTTGAAGATCCACCGTTACTAATCATCTATAGATACGGACAGTTTATAAGAACTTTAAAGAATCATTTTAATTTCTAAATTCTGAGGCCGTCTACCATCTAAAGCTGAGACCCAGAGCTTCTAGTTCCAGACTCTGATTTTATAAAGGCTGGAGATCTTACATGGTCACTATTTATAAAAATGAAACTCTTTTCCTTTAAAAATGATTATTATCATATCTTTATTAAACACAAAGCTGAAAATAATAAACCAATCAGTAAAAATGTGTGTAAAATAAGTCCTGTTATTGGTTTATAATGGGTTATTATGGGTTATATATTTTATGAAGAAATAACGGGAAGTAGAAAATAGAATAAAAGAAAAAAAAGACAGATGAATAAAGATAAACTGAAAAACAATTAAAGGAGAAAGAAAGAGAAAGAAGACACATATAACAAAATAAAAACATCACCAAAAATAAAGGGATAAAAGGATAAGAACATTTAAAAAAAAAAAAAAAAGATAAACAACAGGAAATAATTCAGATTAATTTGAAATAGACAAAACATCAGATAAAAACATCAGACAAACAAAAGATGAGAACGAAATGACAACGAAAGCAGATGCAAAAATAACAAAAATAAAATAAGAAATTATGCAGAAAGAGAAAAAAAGGAAACAGGAAAAACTACGAAAATGAGGGGGGAAAAAAACAACAAAGGAAAACGATAGAAAAATAAACAGTTTTAAAAGAAATTAGAGAAAGTAGCACGTAAAAATAAACGTATTAAAAGAATATGTATATAAACTATATAAAAAACAGAAGTAAACAACAAATGTAAATAAATGAATGATAAACGGAAAACAAAAGAAGGAAGGGAAAGAAAAAATAGTAAGACAAATGGAAATGTAAATTAAATAAAATTAAAAATGCATATAAAAAGATAGAAGCAAACAGTAAAGAAAAAAAAAGAAGAGGACAGAACAAGGAAAATAAATGTATAAGTTATGACGAGACCAATACTGAAGGTATGGAATAATAGAGGCTTTAATAATCGATTAATAATCACATCACAGCCCTCTGAATAGTAATCGAATCAAATTGTGAGGTGATTAGAGATTTCTACTTAATAACAGTCCCTGTGATGCTCTGTTTTGAGTAACGCTGGGTAGTCTGAGCTCTAATAATGATAATATATTTTAAAAATAGCTCCAGTTTTGCCCGTAATATATCACCTGGATGTTAAGAGTGCTGAGTAGGAGTGCTGTGCAGGCTTGGGGTAAATGATACCCTGTGATATTTTACCCATGTCATCCTTTTTGCTCCTGAACACGAACAGAGCTGTGGATTTTTCAGCGGTGTGTATAAAACCTTTTAAACATTTATTCGCCGTGATCCAGAGGGTGAACTGTGTGAGATATTTGCAGCCAAGGCAGCTTGTTTGGAGATCTCAGCGAGTGTGAACCTGCAGAGACCCAACATGCCTCTGTTTTTACCTCCAAACAATCAGAAGCATTTTTCCTCAAAAACACACCTCATATTTTTTCTTCCATAGATACAGTTTACAAAACCTCCATTCAACAGTGTTTAACATTTCTACAAATGTACTAAAAGTAATCAAATATTACAGGAACTGGTACCAGAACATCTTAGTGTAAGGACTGGAACTGGTACCGGAACATTTTGTAATGAGGACTTGTACTGGTACTGGAACATTTCAGTGTGAGGACTGGAACCAGGACATCTTAGTATAAGGACTGGAACTGGTACTGGAATATCTTAGTGTGAGGAATGGAACTGGTACCAGAAGTGGAGCTCAGAATGAAAACAGAATGTGTCGTTAGTTGTTAACATAACGTGTTTATAAGGGTAGCTTGGTACATTTTTGGCCATCTTTTTAGGGAGTTTCTCTGCAGTGAAGATAAAATGAGGAATTCTGTGCTGAAATCTGCAATCACTGAAGTGTTGGAGTCACCTGAGCGTCTGTAGGAGTTTAGAGCGTGATATATCGCGCTTTGCCAGTGGATCGTTTAGCTTAATGTACTTCAGGGCCAGAGTGCTGATTGAGGTTCTGTCCTCAACCCCAGCGAGGTGGAAAATGCTCTCCAAGCCTGAAGTTTGGCAGCGACTCAGCTAATTACAATTTCTCCCTCACTCCCTCGTTCTGTCACTCACACCATTCCGGCATGTTTCTGCTTTTAGCAAATGACACGTGAATAAAAGCCATGCCCCCCCCACCAATATCACACGGACATAATAAACATGCTTAATACATATCCATTTTTCATGAGCTGCAATTAAAAGGTCTTTTTAATGGATTGCTGCTTCGTGGCTTTTGATCCATCTGAATAAATAAACAAAACAATAATCGAGCTCCTGTGCAGATCTCCGAGGTACGGTGCTGAATTAGCCAGATGCTTTTAGGCTTTCTCTGCAGGTTACTGATTAAAATAAGCATCAGCTCATTTCTGCGTCATTTCTGCGTTTAGCACAAATGACCAATCCTTTATGACCAGGGCTGATGGATTTTATTACAGGGTTTGGTTCTTTGTTTCGTTTGTGCCAGGTGAAGTGCCGGTGAAAAAGGTTTCCCTTGGAGCAGATAAGTAAGATGTTGTGAAGAGATAGGAACGGAGGTGATTGAAAAGCTTTCTTCTCTGTCCAGCTAATCTCTTTCTCTCTTCATCACATCAGGTCTGCAATAAGAAGGTCCTCACACACTTCATCTCCTTCCCTAATTAAAAAATGAATCAAATTAAGTGTGTATGTGTGTGTGTGTGTGTGTGTGTGTGTGTGTGTGTGTGTGTGTGTGTGTTCTGGGCGGGTGGGTTGGGTTGGTTTGTAGGTGCAGATGGGGGTGTAGTGTGAGGTCCAGATGTTCCCGTGATAGGAATACGAGGCGATTCTGGAAGTGCAATGTCACAAATTCTAATCGATCCATGACTCAGTTTGTATGATTGGTTACACAAACATCATTACCCATAATGCCATTCCTATGCATCGTCAATAAAACTGATCGGTGACACCTGCAAACCTAAATCAACTGTGTGCTGAAGCTGTATTTCACTTAAGTGAGGTCAAGCTCTTGCTTACTGAGGTCAAGTTTAGAGTTACGGTAGTGGCATTTTTGTTGCAGACGTAAAGAATAATGCTGCTGAGGAAAGTGCTAATATTACTGAGCTCAAGGTGATGGTAACTGAGGTAAAGGATGTGTTAAGCCATGGTTACTGAGGTTAAAGCCATAGTTACTGAGGATAAAGCCATGAGGATAAAGCCATAGTTACTGAGGATAAAGCCATGAGGATAAAGCCATAGTTACTGAGGATAAAGCCATGAGGATAAGGCCATAGTTACTGAGGATAAGGCCATGAGTATAAAGCCATAGTTACTGATGATAAAGCCATGGTTACTGAGGATAAAGCCATGGTTACTGAGGATAAAGCCATGAGGATAAAGCCATAGTTACTGAGGATAAAGCCATAGTTACTGAGGATAAAGCCATAGTTACTGAGGATAAAGCCACAGTTACTGATGATAAAGCCATGGTTACTGGGGATAAAGCCATGAGGATAAAGCCATGAGGTTAAAGCCATAGTTACTGAGGATAAAGCCACAGTTACTGATGATAAAGCCATGGTTACTGAGGATAAAGCCTGAAGTTGAAGTTGAAGCCATAGTCACTGAAGTTAATTTTACTGAAGCTGAAGCCATGGTTACTGAGGTTAAAGCCAAGGTTACTAAGGTTAAAGCCATAGTTACTGTAGTCAATTTGACTGAGATTAAAGCCATGGTTACTGAGGCTGAAGCCATGGTTACTAGGTTTAATGTTGCTGTTAATGAGGTTAAAGTTAACCCTGGTTGTATGCGGGTTAATGCTCAGCAAGTAGAGATAAATGCAGAGTTATATGCTGTTTGCACCCTTATGAAACAGATCTCCATCCTTATCCATGGTTCTTTAGTTTGTTCATCATCAGAAAAGTCAAACCAAAGTCGAACGACATTTTGATTTTGAATGAATCACTCAGTGCAGCGAATAACCTTCACATCATTCAGAGGAAGCGTCCGGTAGAAACAGTTTTACCTAAAACTGTCAGTCACCCAAAGAGGCCCAGAGGGAACATTTATCTGAGGTATGGGGTTTCTATGGTCAGGGTTTGTGTAAGGGTGTGTGAAAGAAGAAAAAAGCACTAAAGTGTGTGATTATGTTCAGGTAGCTCTAACCATCAGCATGTTGTCGTTACTCTTGTTCTGCTCCTCGTTTCTGCAGGTATAGGGCCGTGTTGATTACTGAGCTTCCCCCAGCTAAGATTACAGTGTTCTGTCCTTTAGCTTTGCTGTAGTTTAATTATGCACGCGTGTGTGTGTGTGTGTGTGTGTGTGTGTGTGTGTGTGTATGTGTGCGCGCACGCAAGCGAGACAGAGAGAGAGAATGACCGACTACAGGAAAAAAATGTGCAGAAACAAAACAGAGGGACAAAAAAGAAGACAAAGCAACAATGGACGAGAAACAGGAACGTAAAGAGATAAGGATAGAAGTTAACGAGAGAGTGTTTTAGAGAGAGAAAGAGATGACCTTGACATTTAAAAGAGATGAACAGATTGAAGGAAGACGATTAGAAAAGAGTATGCACCATAATATGCACAGCCCTAAATCAGAAAAAGTTGGGATTGTATGAAAAATACAAATATCGTTTCACACAACTTCAACTTTATTTTTTGCTATTAAACAACTATTTCTGCATTCAGGCTAAAAACTGCATTTGTTCTGCACATTTAAACAAGTAATTACAATCACGGCACGGTTACAAAAACTGGAATGATTGAACACAATCCCCGTTTCCATGGTGATGGCCCATCCCAGATCCGAACCCAGAGAAGAGGGCGGAGCTTCTGGACATGGTTAACATGAGGTTTCTATTTTGTATAGTAAGTTTTAAGTGGTATTTATGAATGTAACTCTGTATTGTAGAGCTTGATAAAAGTTTGATAAAAATTCCTCCATGTTCTAAATTGTTTAATGGTATAATGTTGTGTTGAGTGAGAAACACTTTTGTGATGCCGTTTGTGGTTCTTGATAGGTGTGTATTGAGGGGGCATTCTTCCAGAGCTTTGATTTTATTCCCAAAGCCATCAATGTTCTTTGTTACCACTTTCCTTATCTTTATGGCCGGTGACTATTTTAGCTGAAATGCAGCTTCTCATTGGTCCATCAGCTAAATCATTGTTTGTTGTTTTGTTTATTGGTCTTATTTAAAGTCGCTTATCGGCATCAGTGGCCATCCAGCGACACACACAAGGTTACATCCATACACAAGTTAATCTGAATACCAGTCATACATACACAAGTCAATGACAATTTAGAGACACCAATTCACCTAATACACGTCTTTGGACCGTGGGAGGAAACCGGAGTACCCGGAGTAAGCCCACGCAGACACGGGGAGGACATGCAGACTCCACACAGAAAGGACTCAGGCCGCTCCACCTTAGGATTGAACCCAGGACCTTCATGCTGTGAGGCAGAGGTGCTACCCACCGAGCCACCGTGCTGCCCCAAACACACGGAGACTACAAACACAACTCAACCAGCTGGACATAGAAGTGTCAATAACTGACAGAACCGACAGAACAGATGGCAGTTAATGAGTTAACTGAGAGTGTAACTCTGTAACACACAGATTTTACTCAATCAAAGGCAGGCTACAAACCAGAGTGTCCCTATGCTTTGTAATTCGTAAGTGTACAGAGCTCTGTTAGATGGCACCATAGAATCCAAGTTGTTGCGTTCTGTACGGTTTCTGGTCTCTGTGTGTTTCTCAAAAGATGGGTTCACAAGTTTCAATGCTACTTGGGGTGCGGGGTGCCTCTGTAGTCATGTGTTTAGACTACAGGTGCCCCCATATTACAGGATCCACTTAAATAATATAAAAATAATATTTCATCAATACAGAATATTTTGCAAATTCCACAATTACAAATGAGAAGGAAACTTGTAAAATAGAATACACTGTAGCAGTCCATATCACATATTACGTAACAGTATAAGTTATGACCAGTTTTAACTGCAGATGCACTGAAACTGTGAACGTTCAAATGGGGCATAAACTGCACTTGATGACACAAATGACACAAACCACAAATATTTTACTAAAAAAATCATGTCTCTGAAATCGTGTAGTATTTACTACTGGTGTTCCGATCGATCAGTCACCGATCATTATCGGCCAATTTCCGTGACAAAGCGTGTCATAGGCGTATGCCGATCAATGCTTTTCATTACCAATCACAAAAACCGATCACTTTCCACCATTGTGCAACCCGCAGAGGCCGGGTTTACACGGTCTGTGAGAGTGATGTAAAGTTTGCATCCTGCAACGCATGCAACAAAAAATTACCTCGCGAGGGAAGCACATTAAAATGCTTCAACACAACTCATTTAATACACATCTTTAAAGAGCAAACACTTGGCGGAGTATGGTGAGTTTTCGAGGCTCACTGCAGAGAATATGAAGCAGCCCAACACTCGCCCGTATGTCAGAAAATATCCCAAATAAAAATTGAAGTCATCGGGTTAGATGACCAGCCATTTTCGGTGGTGGAAGAATAGTTGTGCCTGCAAGTATTTAGTATTTTTTTCTCTTGGAAAAGTCAGTAAAAACGTGTTTTTGTCCAAGAGAATTTGATTGTTTCTTTTTTCCACGTCACATAGCCAGTAGCACTCATCATAACTAAATCGAAATTTATAGTCAGTCAACGTGATCGGTATCGATGATCGGCACTCATGGGTGACCGGTATCGTAAATAGGCAGCATCCCTAGTATTTACCAATATAGTACATGGGTACAAATAACAGAGTGTGATTAAGAAAATGAAAAGTTTTGCCTAGTCTGGGGTATATAACCAAGTCTGGCAAAGAATCCGATAAGCTCTCCTGTCAGAGCAAATGTCCTAAAACCTAATGTCGGCCATGTGGAATCTTTTAACACACTTCAATCTAGACAGTTAACTTGTTTTCTCTTCTGTTTTTCCATTCTCTGAATTCAACTAAACATATGAGAGAATTTTATATTAAAAGTAACTCCCTCACAAGTGTACCTTTAGGTCGAAGTGACCGATGTATTTGCTGTGCATGTATCTCACTCCCTCCAGAATCTGTTTCAGGAAGTCAATCGCATCCGTCTCAGTCAGGTTCTCCTTCTCAGCAATAAAGTCAAAAAGCTCACCTCCTCGAATGCTATCAGAGACATTAAAAAAAGAAAAATACATTAAAATAATAAAACACAAGTGGAATACAAACAATGTAGAGGGAATGACAATTTAATACCATTCAAACACTTGCTAAGCAATGACTAATAAATAGATTTCATTAAAGGTAATGATACAGCATTGTGTAGCTCTATATTGTTTAATACGACATTATTTCACCTGTATTATTTCACTTGGTGATTCTCCAATAATAGACACTATTAACATTTTGTGCCTCAATTTTAACTCACTAGGACATGGGCTAGTGGAGATTTACTGTGTGGTACTGTGCTTAACACAGTGATATTTTGAGTTCACACGGTCTCCTCAGTAGTCTTTAACCTGTGTAGATTATAAATTCTGGATTTTCACTGTGTCTCTTCAAATTCTTCAAATAATAGTGGTTATAACTGTTTCTAATGATTCTAATTTGTCTATCCTAAAGTCTATTTGCCTGTTCCTCGTGAGTTTTCGAACTGTGCAAGTGGCCAAGTTCTACCAAGTTCATGTTACTTTTTAAAATAATTGAAATAAAAAACAAAATATCATGGGTGAACTTTGAATGATTTACAGCTTGGTGATCTTTTTTTGCTACCTTGTTCATTGTTGCATTTTGTTTGTTTTAACTGTTTTTCCGCTTTTCATTTTTAAAGTGAAACAGAACTGCGTCTTGTTTGAATTTGGTCAGATTATTTTTTTGGAGTGCTTGCAATGCTTGCTTCCTGTCATGCGTTTTCAAGTGAAGGTGGTCTCATTACAGCCACAAGGTCCCTGCTTCAATTCTGACCCTGGGCCCAGGTTCCCCGGTTAATTAGTGATTCCAAAGTGTCCCATGGCACATGTGAGTTTGTGTTTAAGTGTGGGAGTGCATGTGCACTTTGATGGATTGGCACCATGTCTAGGCTTGTTCTAGTCCTGAGCCCTGTGTCGCCGGTTGCGTATCGGCACTTCTGTAACATTGACTACAATAAAAACTTATATAATAAAGTCTTGTCTGAAAAAAGTCATCAATGACCAGTTTCTTATTTGTTAATACAGCAGGAAAAAATCACATCATATACATGTTTGCTTTGTGTTGTTGTTATTTTTTAACCGTAGGAAGTTGCAAGCGTACTTTCCAGACATTTCGATGAAAGATCCATTGGTACCATCCATAGGACCATTGCTTGGGTTTTACATCATGAAATTATGCATGACAATTTTCTATGACCTCCTACAAACACTGTGTATTACTTAGGGAAAACATGGAAACAAGTAAATAAAAACTCTGTACATGTGAAAAGAGAGATCAAGATGACTGGATACTACAGAATGGTACATCTATACATTTATGACCAAAGTATAATATAAGTTCAGTGCTGCAGTGCTTTAACAAAGACATTAATTGAAAGTATGCATGTTTAGGACAGGTCTTCTAGGGCAGTAGTATATTTTTTCCAGGTCATTTTCTAATGACTAATGAGGACACTTAATTTAGTAACAAGCACATTTGTACTTTTTGATTTGTCTCTGTATGCCTGACAAAAAGCTTACAGGGGAAACCCTGACACTTACAGTTCTATGATGAGGACCACCTCAGCCTTGCTCTCGAAAACATCTTTGAGGGCCATGATGTTCTGGTGTTGAAGGGCCTGCAGGATCTCCACCTCTTGCTCCACACACTTTCTCTCCATGCCCAGGCGGCTCCCCATACCACGCCGCAGCTTCACAAATTTCCCTGCCCAAGGGCTGCCTGTAGCTCTCTCACGCACCTCACGTACCTGCCCAAAATGACCACTGGGGTGGCAGAAACAGAATGAGCAAGTCCATCTCTTCTCTACACTCTTTAAAATGTATAAAACATCAAAGTCTATTTCTATACTATAGTCTATATTCTATATCTACATATCTATACTACAGCTAATACACTGCTCACAAAAAATAGGGGATATTTCATTGTGGACTATTTCATTTTGAAATATACCCTACTTTTTGTGAGCAGTATATGAGCAGTGTGACAACAGTGCAATGCATGAAATCATGCCGGATCAGTGATCAGGAAATGCTGTGATTATTTGAGTATTTTTTCTGTTAACTGCTTGGGATTCCACATACAAGTGTCTCTAACATTTACTCAGGACAATGTAATGCGCAAAATGGTAAGCAGCAGTTCCATGGACAGAAAGGTCTTGGAATATAGTCATACTAGTTTAGTTTTACAGTAACCCAGAAATCCTATATATACACAACTTTTGTGAACAGAAAAACATCTCAGAGTCACACCCCCTCTATGGGTTACAACAGCACAAGATGACATAAGGTTCCACTTCTGTTGGCTGGCAAAAAAAAATAGTAGTTGGATGCAACAAAACTGGACAGTGAAAGACTGTGGTCTGATAAATCTCGATTTATGCTGAAATACAGCTGAGGTGGTAAGGTCATAATTTGGTCCCAAAAGGAACATCTTATCAACAATCCTGGCTTATAGAGGTTGTGTCATTTCTTTGATAAATGAAATGAATGAGTCACCCAATGTAGAGATGAAACATTCACATTGTATAATCCATGCCACAAAACTCTTCCCATTATTAAAACAGTGTTCCTTATAAAAAAATATTAAGAACAATCCTTACCTGCCCAGTATTTCTCCTATTTCATATAGATCCTCAACATTATCCAATTTAAAAGTCGCCATGCTCTCTTTTCTTCCTCCTCTCTCTTTCCTCACGTTTCAGTAATCACAGAGTTGGCTATAGCATTATTTTTTATTTAATGCCTGGAATGCTTGGTCTGCAACACACAATGACACAAAACTGTTTAACTTAAATCAATATATATATAAGCTATAAATACGTTTTCTCTGTTTGAAATCTGTCTCGTTTATTAATTTTAAAAAGTCAGTTTTATTGCAACTAAAAAAAACATTTACTACCAGATAACATCTTGTTGTATCTGGGGGAAAAATGAACATGTGTAAACACTTGTAAAAAACGCGTGTAAAAAATTATTCTTGTTAGAGTAGTGCACATGGTAGCAGCATCATTTTGCTTTTAATCGAGTTCCCAGTTAAGAGCAGCAAGCTTTCATGCTGGAAACAAAGTTGTCATCTTCTCATAAATGGCCCCACCATCTCAAAGGGATGATTTGTATGCTATTTCTTCAATAACATCTTTAGCTTAAAACCACTTAACAGTCATTGGGATGTTCACCCATAAATATGGTTCTGATGTTCTTTATTAGTCTGGTTAAAGGCCTATTAAAATTGAAACATACACACCGTTAGTACACACGTCTTAGTGCACGTGTGAGACTTGATACGTGTCGGCTAGCACTGTGATTAGTTAAAGCATAAGTAAATACAATATATTCTCAAATGCAACACTTATCATGCAAACTAAGATAATAAAGTACCTTCAAAATTATTTCCTGTAGTTCATGACAGTTGCTTCCCCATGGACATATACCAAGCTAAATATATGGTGTGGACATATCTATACCGAGGCTTTGATGCCGTATAGTGCTATGTAGTCCCACCTACAAATGCAAATGGCCAGTCATTGAGAAGTAGAATCTGCGTAGCTCAGACTGTGAGAGAGTTGCCAAGAGCAAGAACAAGAGCATAAAAGCAAGCTTACCTATCGCATGGGAGTCATATCGCCTGCGATGTGTACTTGTAGCCCTGTTTAGAAACGATTGTTTTCTTCTTGTTTCGCTGTTAGTCTTACTATACCTTCCTGGTTACTGGTGTCATCTTTGCACTATGATCCCTGCTAGGGAAAGTGATAGTACTGAATTCTCTCTATTGACAGAAATGCTTAAAACTGATGATCCCCTGAACCTGTGGAAAATTATTTGAAATCTTTTCCTTTGATTGTTTTACTAGTAACTATTCATGTATTTCTTCTTAGACAAATTGATAAGGACCTGGAATTCACTGGACAATGACAGAGGTTCATCGACGCACCAATCAGCTTTTAAAGAGCCCCAGTGATATTAACCTGGGCCCTCAAGAGAGGTGTTTCCAGCATCCGGCTCTTATCACAAAGGCTCACAGCTCAAATACATTATAAATGTATCTTTCTTGGGAAGATAAAAATAATATTTCCAGTATACAATGGGGAACATCATACAGAATTGCATGTGTAAGTCTTTTGTTGCAGATTCTCAAATATTTATGAATCTTCTCTTTATAAGGGCCCCGTCTGTCTCCTCCCACTGGCTCCCTCACAGCGGGAATCAGATAATGCACAATGCATTTCATTCAATCAGAAACAGCTGTCTTTAAGCTATGAACTGTCAAGGAACAAATCTACCAGAGCAGAGCCAAAGTCATCATAACATTGTGTGCTTGTGTAAACACATCTTCCATATAAGGTTATTAAATACCTATTCACATAATTTATCTGTCTATACAGCCTATACAGTAAAACCATAAAGAGATATGCTGTAATAATAATAATAATAATAATAAAACTACATCTACTAAAGTACTAACTAGTACTAGTAAATACTAATGGCATGCCTGCTGTAAGTGCTATTCAATTCATGCACTGGTTGAATTGTGTGTTTGTTTGCTTGAGTTTTAAGCTATATTAGCACAGTTTGGCTACAACTGAAAGCCTAGGAAGTTTATGTATTTATTGATTTGGAGTGTGATAGTACTTTCGGGGGGTGTTTTACACTCCGAGGTTCGATAAGGAATTTGCAATGGTAGTGTTGCTGAACATATTACTCAATAAACAGTCAAAAGTTCCTGCAGGCATTGCATTACACTTTCCGCATTACTCTTTGCATTCTGTAAACCAAAATTCTGTAAACAAAGAAAGAGCCAGTTCACAATGCATTTTCACATTTTACACCTTTTGGACCTTAACTGGGAATTCTAGGAAGTTTAAGGAGTACATCGAGTCTCATTTGGATACTCCTTTACAAAACAGTACATGTGTGCTTTGGTTGAAATCTGGGAACCTAATCTCCAATTTACTTTCTCTGATTGCAATCAAGGAACATTTCAATTGTGTAGATGGTTTCCATTGTTGTTTCTCTAAACCTAGCCGAGTTTTTGTGTTGTTGTGTTTTGCACTGGGCTATCAGATTGTGTATTTGGTTTTATTGTTGTTGTTATTATTATTATTATTATTATGTTTTGCGTCTCATGCCTAGCAATGCATTTAATTGACTACATATCCTGTACTAGAAGGGAATTCTATAACCAAAAGCAGAATACAAAGAATACAATAACTGCACCACACAAATAAATTAAATGAATGAGTCACCCAATGTAGAGATGAAACATTCACATTGTATTTCACCACATAATGAGAGATCTGTAACTATGTAGAGGTAAGTGCTTCTAAAATTATACATACTATTTGGGCTATTTGGAGTAAGACTGAAAGTTTTAGCTTTTATTATGCATTTTACCAGTCAAAGACCTAACAATCCCCCCCCCCCCTCAATAATGTAGTGTTGAAGGCTGTGTTTGTTGTGGACTTTCTCAGCATACACTTTGTTTGAGATGACCCCAGAGATAAAAGTCAAGTGCTGAGAGGTCGGGTGATCTGGGTGGCCATTCCACAGGCCCACAATTGAATAGGAAATTGAATATCCAGCCACTAATGATCGCCTGCTCTGTGGGGTGGTGGAGCCCCATCCTTTTGGAAATAACAGGGGAAAATGCCATCTTCAGAAAGGATGGCAATACCGTTTCCTGTAGCATTGTCAGGTAACGCTGAGCAATTTGGGTTTGGTTGATGAACACTGGTCCAATGACGTTGGTGCCCCATATTCTACTTTGGTGTTTGCCATTCAGTAAGGGTTTTTTTCACTCCAGTACCTCGTGTTCTGGCTGTTGACCTTACCAGTGACTTATAAATTGGCCTCATCACCAACCAGAATACCCTGAGCGAATCCAGCATCCCGTTGACGTTGGTCTCAATCCCCAGGCGCGGAACTCGACAAATCTATCAGGGTCATCTGATGACAGTTTCTGCTGCAGCTGAATCTTGAAGGGTGTCACTTATTGGTACGAAAAATTCGTGCTGGGGATGACTGGCTGACACCACATTCTGCTGCGACACGTTGCGTGATGTGTTAAGGACTTTTTGAAAAGGCTGACAAAACCGCTGTTGGTTTCTTTGTCAGTAGCAGTCTTCAGATGACCACTATGTGGCATGTTGTCCACAGTCCTGGTTTCTCTGTATTTGGCTATGAGGGATGCAACAGTGCTGTGAAAATTGCTGACCTTTCTGAATGTTGGCTATTGAAGTCTGTGGCTATGATACAGCAGCTGTTTCCTGGACATCAGAATTGTCAATTTCATGTTCACTTACCCGTGACAAACAACAACATTTTGAACTTTTTGAACCGCAAGAAATATTGCATATCTGGTTTTAGAAATTCAATTTCTGAGACAATTACTGGATTTGATATGCTACATGACCACCTTCCCATTGGAAACGTTGGCCCTTGATTCAATATTGTAACTTTCAAGATGGCGGAGAAGTTCCGGACATAGACTAGCCGTAGACTGGACACAAAATTCACATGAATATAATTAATAAAAAATCTGGTAAAGATATGAGGATGTGTTCCTCTCGAACATCAATGCTGCAGAGAAATCCACTGAGATACAGTAGCTTCAAAATATACACAAATCACACAAGTCCACAGTGGGACCTGTTAATGGTCAAAAAGGGACTGTCCATAACACAGTCTGAACAGTATCTCTTGCAAAATTGTTGATCAACACGCACCTCTGTCACAACGTAGTGTTGTCTGTTCCACTGACTGCCAAATAGTAGGAAACTGTTTAGAGAAACCACAACTTCAATGAGTGTACAAGCAAGGAGGTGTACCCGATAAAGGGGCAGTTTGTCAGTGTGTCTGACAGTTATGGCCACCAAAAAAAACATAATTCACAGTATGAATTCATGTCATATTGTGTTAATAGAGGAATTCTCAGCCTTTTACTGGACATAAACACAAACAAACAAACATATTCCCATTATCCTAACTATTGACTTTAATATCAGTACATACTGGAGTTGTACAAGTGCAAAAGATTTCCAGTCTGCTATCAGCGCAGTTTCCTGTTTTTGTTCTCATTCCAAAACAGCATCAAGCCACAAAGCTCTTCTTTCTGGATTCCAGTGCTGATAAGGTTACAGAGCTTTAGCACTGTGCCTCCTGTTCATTCCTATTGTACTGTATCCGTGGTTTCCTCTATTATGGAGGAACTATGTTGAAAACACATAACTGCTCAGACATAATCTGACATACTAGGTCATTTGAACGTGTGACCCAATATCTAGTCAATATCTAGACAAAGAACAAGGAAATGTCTCTATTTGCCTGTCAGTCATGCACCAGCATTGCGGCCTAGGTTAAGCATGTGTTTGTTTTTGGCTGCTGAATGAAATGACTATATTTGTTTGAAATGTGTCTTTCTAAACAGAAAACCTTGACTTGCTTATAAAATAATCACCGACTTCAAAGAGTACAAAGTTCAACACAAGTAGGGGATATCATAGGTGACTCAAACTGACAAGTGCACACGCAGATTAAAATACTAAATTAGAATAGCTGCTGTGCTCCATATGCAATTATTTTCACTACCGTTGATGTACCACTAAAATCTCCAAAACGTCCATGCTGATAAGGTAATGTAATCTATTTTTAATTTACATCACTGATCACAGTAACTACAGAGCATAACATAAAGGTTTAATCCTATCCAAATCGAAAGCAAAACAGGAAAGTACATACTATCAGACATACATTCACACAAAAATATGGACATAACCAGTCCATTATTAGACCTTTTTTTGCCTAAAGCAAAATAGCAGTAAGCCTCTCCACCAAACCCTCTTGCCTTTTTCTATCCATATTGGTCTGCATGTACCCGATTACCAGCACCACTTGGACAATAACAAAGTGGACAGCTTGAAACTACTATCTTACTAGGTTCAAGCTGTCAACTTTGTTATTGTCCAAATGGTGCTGGTAATCGGGTACATGCAGACCAATATGGATAGGAAAAGGGAGGAGGGTTTGGTGTATGTCTGATCAAGCTTTGCTTAGTCAAATGATCAGGCACTTTGTCCTCAACTACAGTGTAAGTAAAGCTATAAGTGCAGTACAGTTGGTTCCTGAGGCTAATAGATACGGTAGTTTTATACACCGAGGAGGGGTAACAATGTGAAGGTCAAATAATGCAGGATGTCCAGGAGGTCCAAGCTTTGCCTGCCAGTGTTAATTTCGCTGACTAATTATTTTCGTCATAGCTTTCATCAACAGACAATGACTAAATAAAATTGAATGAAAAATGACAAAAACTAAGACGGACTGTATTGACCCGACGACATCCAATCAGATCTGATTTAGTTTTGTGAAAGTTGGAAACATGTAAGGAAGAGATCAAATCATAAATCATGTAAATGCAGGACGAGCTGCATAGTAATGCAGTAAGACGCACACATTTGTTCTAAGCCCGGGAAGACCGTACAACTAGAATCCGCTCTGTTTCTCATGAAACCAAATTAACAGTGTTAACACCTGAGAGAAGGTGAGTTACTGGCACATTTATCATTTGATGTCAAGAAAAACAAGACTCTTTGTGAACTGTGCAGGGTGACCATCTCAGGTAAAATTACAACTAAATTGAGACAACATCTGTAGGCATGTCATTCTGAAATCCAGGCAAAGGTAAACATGTTAGTGCTCACATTATTTCTTGAGCTGAAGGGGCCCTTTTGCTGAACTGCTAACTAAAAGACGCCACTGCTGTCCTGTAATGAGAATGTTACTGAGTAGAGAAATGAGCCATTCATTTGAACTAAATCTACTTTAGATTTAGTAGACTATAACCATACAAGTCAACTAAATCAAAAAATTCTGATGACTAAAACTAAATTCCATTTTAGTCAAAAGACTATGACTAAAACTGAATAAATACTCCCTCTCAAAGTGAACACTACTGCCTGTACCCAGGGAATTCTGGGATAGGCTCCAGACAAGGCTAGGTGGGGACGAAACTGGTAACAGACAAGAATGAGCCTGGGACATTAGATGAAATACACTGTGTATTAGTAAGCAGTTTGCCTCGGTCCTGATTCTCTTATTGTAGGCTTTCACCTAGACTTTACCTTTGTTGGAGTCTACATTTACACTATTCACCAACACAACTTAGCATTTCTGGGTTAGGGGTCTTACCCAAGGACCCAACAGTGGCAGCTTGGCAGATGTAGGATTTGAACCGCAGATCTTCTGGTCCACATTCGAGTACCTTAACCACTAGGATACCACAAGAGTTAAAGTCAGGGATCTGTGCAAGCAAGCAAAGTTGGCCACCACGGTAGACAACCATTTTAGGGACCTTTTCATTTGATCAGGACTGTATCTTGATAGCCGTCCTCCTATTGCTCAAGAAAACAACCTTCTTGATCTCACCAGTCTGGGTACAAGGTGAGTTATCCTAGAGAAAATTCTCTTTGTAGTAACTGAAGTACCTCACAGATCAAATGAAAGCAGTATTTCTTTAGTTCTTATACTTGTGGGTCTGTCCGAGGTGTCTGATACTGCAAATAATCTGATCTAATCTGCTTGCCTGGTCCTCCTCCAGCTTAGTAGATTGACTGCGTTAGGTCCACTTACATAACCTCTGGATTCCAGGCTCAAAAATTATCCCAAAAAAATCCCATCAGAGTCAAGTTTTCCTTCCGTTCCAATGGAAATTCTATGCCGATACAAGACATATGATGAACCTCCCAGAAGTTGAATCAGTTCATCTAGACATAAGGTTTTGAAGGAGAAACGTTTTGTCAGTAACGTCTTCATTTCTCCCAAAAAAACCATGTCCAGATAAACTGATTCAACATCTGGGATTTTCAGACCTGGATTACTGATCAAGCATCATGACATACCACAAACCTTTTAACACAGTGTGGCTGATATCACTAATTACGCAGGGTGTCTACATACATTTGGATTTATAATGGACGTATACAGTGTATTTGCATTGTACATTTTTTTTTAAAAAACTCTCAACTACATCTAATGCTGTTTAAACAGAGCTAGAACACTGTTAGTATGTGGTTAGAATAATGTCTGGTCAGTGGTGATTCTATGGTTGCACTTTGGCATAGCAAGGCATGCACAAACGAAAGAATGTGCACCTAATAAAATGGCCAGGAAGTGTAAGAGCACGGTGGATGCGAATAATACATTGGCAGTGCATATCAAAGCAATAAGCAATAGGTGGACTGGAACGCTTTTTCTCCAGCTAATGAATTTCTTATCACCAGATCACGACTCGTAAGAACCGTGACTTCTCTGAAACATGACACAACCACGATCAGGCTTTAAAAGAACTATGACTTGAGGATATCTGGACCATAACGAATTGTGCATCAAGGCTGTACCTATTTAACACCAGTCAGACATTCACCGATGTATAGCTAAAGGAGGAGATCAGCGAGCGCCGGCGTGCGTCAACTTGCTTCTAGGTTGTAAACGCGAATTCCACTGCATACCCGGGCTTCTGGAGGATTTCCAGACCAGAGAGGAAAGAACGCCAAAATAAAGCAAAGAGCAAATCTTGGTAGTCTCACACCATCCGTGAACTACGTTCCAAACCCTGATATTTTCTTACAGCGCCTAGACGGAACGCAAATGACACCACCGAATTTAATTCGGTCAACGACCTTACTGAAAAATTCAGAACAACTTCTAAACACCGACCTGTAGAGACTGGCAGCGCCCCTGCGTACCTCCCTGTCCTCATGTAGACTCCATTACGGGTTTTTTGTGTCTTCCACTCCTAGCATCGCTGACTTTCTGCGCTGGACTTGCACAGCGGGAATGCGCTTTCTGACCAAGTGCGCGCTCCCGCGACATAAAGGTAACCAGAGTCCGTTTCGGGGAGGAGCCTATCAGGGGCGTTTCTAGACTACTTATACTGGAGCGCACAGAATTCGGAGGGGTGTGACTGTATTCCTCTGACTGCTGATTTTTAATAATGTTTATTAATATGCATTAATATTCATTACATTTGTTTGTGCTAATGGAACTGATGCCTTTGCTAGTTTAATGTCATTGCTTTAGTGGTCTAATATTGACGTTTGGTAGGTTATACGGTTATAAGTGGCCAAAACATATTCTGAAGTTATGAGCTAACAGTACCTTGCCTGCCGGCCATTATGCAATGAGAATAACCCATTTAATAACCCAAGAAACTGGCTCTGATTTAAAACATTAAGGCTTAGGTCTTTGAAAAGGTCCTGGGGCATTATGGGAAATGTAGTGACTGTAGTGATTTTGACCTTATTTCCAAATGTACAAAATTATTGTGTACTATTCCTCGTATTACTGTAGCATGTAGTTTGGGTAAGCTCAGTTCTTAGTTCATTCATTATCTTCCAGCCGGAACCCCCCAGCAACTCTGGGCACAAGGAAAGCAACAACCCTAGAAGGGGCGCCAGTCCATTGTAGAGCACACACCCACACAGTCATGCACACAGCCACACACTAAGGGCCTCTTTAGAGACACCAATTAACCTAACACACATGTCTTTGGTCTATGGGGGATACCAGAGTGCTAGAGTAAACCCACATAGCGGACATGCAAACTCCACACAGAAAGGACCTAGGAACCAGGCCAGGGACCTTCTTGCTGTGAGGCAGCGGTACTACCCACCGAGCCAACGTGCTGCCCCAGTTTGAGTAACCTGTCATTTGGGAAAAACTATACAAACAAACTTGTTTGTGAGTGACGTTTCATATAAAACACTGCTATATCACTTTGTAGTGATTTTTAGTCTACTTTTCTTGATTACCGTTTTCCGAACGTCTTAAAATCTTGACATTCCAAAAATACATTTTTACATTGTAAGCATCTTCTTAAAATGACCCCAGATTACTGTTTTGTAAAATACTGATAAAATTACAAGACACCGTTCAATTCAATTCAATTCAATTTTATTTATATAGCGCTTTTTTACAATGTAGCATCGTCTCAAAGCAGCTTTACAATAATACAATTATCTAAAAGGCCAATCCCAAGTTGAGCAAGCCCAGG